>OZ029913.1:60886352-60979982 GCA_964023275.1 Norana najaformis
TTTATTGTACTGGTTTTCTTCTTTCTTGTAGATTTTTGAGGTTATTCACAGATGTCTCATAATTGTGACTACACCGCAGATCCACAAATGCTTTGTTTTGCTGTTGATGTTTGATTTTTAATGCATCTTTGTTGTTTTTACCACCAATGTTATTGTAGCTAAACCAAAGTAATTGCTGCTTTCCAAGCATTTTTTGCCTGCGTTCTCTATTTGGGGTAAATTGATACGATACCTCATAACTGACAAAATTACCTGCGTTTCAAACATGATTTGTTTGTCCAGAACATATTTGTTGACAAAGTTACCTGCATTTAACAATGGTTTTGTTTGTAACAAATTAGGTATGTGTTGATGAAGTTACCTCCTTTTTTGACATGATTTGTTTCTGAAAATTTTTTTGTGAAGTTCTTGCGTTTCAAAAATGGGTTGTTTGTCAACATGTTCTTTGTTGATGGAGTGATTATTTTATGGTTTGTGTGTCTTTTTGCTCGAATTCTGGCTTTCAGCTCTGAAGTCAAGTTTAAATTTTTTTCATAAAGTTTTATACTTGCGATAAATTAAGACTAAAGGAGCAACCTCTTAAACTTACCCCAATATGTATGAAGTGCATGCAGTTATTTTAGTCTCTACGTTTGGGGGGGCTGACCAATCCCTCCCTCGCCGTCTGATCTTCCGTCAATGGTGTAGGGTCGATGTACTCATTTTTTTAGCTGAGTGTGCATTAGCTTGCTGGACTGTCAACAAAGAGGTCATGGGTTCAAACCTCCATCAGGAAAAAACGTCAGTGACCTTGTAGAATTAACACTTTGTTGTCACATCACTTAACTCGTCACTTTGAACCGATGCTTTGGAGATTCATGAAGCCAAATTGAGAAATTTTGGTGATTTATCTTGTCTCGTTTTCAGCCATCTTCGATCCGAAGGCTGGCCGTACCATGAACTGTCCATCTCCAGGTGAATCTGTCTGCTGTTGTCCTGAGTAACTGACTCATTGTGATTTACGTTACATTAATTTACATTACATGTGTTAGCCACGATATGATTTACAGCCAAGGAAAGTCTTCTTGACACCCTTGCACAAACAATCCTTGAACCATTGCGCGAACAATGCTCGTAACGTTATGTTTTCCATGAAATCAAGAAAATATTTTAATAAACGAGGAACTTCGTTACCTCACTAAACATCACTTTTACCAAAGTGTCCGAGAGTAGAATGCTTTGACAGTAGTGTCTAGTAATTCAGCCACTGCCGCCTTTTTACGATTGTCCAACTAGAGGATAATTGTAATGTGGGTTATGAGCACCAATGAGTGTATTGTTTGTACTTAATTTGACAAATACAATGAATTACAAATATTGACTCGATTGCAGATTGATAAATGCATTTGCTGCTCAGTTGTATGTTATCGGTTCAAAACCTGGGGCTTCATATATAGCCTTTGTGAAGTTCTTTAACGGCACTATATAAATGACCAGATTCATACATATATGCGTACATACATATCCTAGTAAGCATACATACATTCATGCATACATAAATATAAACACATACTTATGCATGCATGCATAAATATATACATTCATACATACATAAGTAAATACATATATGCATACTTTCGTACATAAATGCATATCTTTGTGAATACTTGCATTCATACGTGCGTACATACATCATTTAAAACGTTATCTAAGGCAACATTGTCTGGTTGTTCCATCGTTGCCATGTTTGCGCTGTTGTCAGTTGATCCTTCCACTGGTGGACCACGCCTCTGAGAACAGTTGTTGAAAGAGGTTGTTACCTTACCCTACCATTAGTAATGTAATACAAGTCACAGCTATCTGCTTTCGACATTTGCTTACGCTAGTTACACCGATCGGGGAGGTTCCTTTGCATTTTTCGCTGTTGTTTTCTTTTACTTTCATGTAAATAACTTCTTTGTGTTGGTAAGTTTAGGTTGAGCTGATAAACCGAAGCTAATGTTGAATAAGGCAGCATTCAAAATGCCACTGTTTTAAAATCTGAAGCTTCCGTTTCAGAATGTAAAGTTATCTCCTTAACACAAAATACGAACTTGAATTAAATAAACAAACCACGTGATGTCAACAGTAATATCTGCTTACAGCAGATACTAATTAGTCAAAGGCATACCTCTGACAGCAATATTTGTTGTACTCGCAAAGGTCCCGCAGTTGCATCCAGGGGCACAATGTGTACAAGTATGAGCCCAATGGGTAGCTGTTTGGTGTTGGGTAAGATTCACTTTTGCCCAGTGGTAAATCAGTTTTGTCTGACAAATGGCCGAAATTATTGTTCTTTGTTATCAGATAATCGATGCTTATGCACTTCCTTAAATGGCATGGCACCCATTCAAATGGGCAGCGGTGGTGAAATATTTCGCCCTATTAATTCATTGAAAAAATTAGGGTTGTGACCATGTGGTCGCTATAGAAAATGTGTACATTTACATTTGTATTTCTGCGTATCTAAGTGTCTGCGATTCCAGACGTTGCCTTTAAGAAAGTATAGTGTGGTATGTTCCAAATTTTGAATTTGAATGGCCTTCTGCAATGGATTATGATTTTTACTACAGTTTTGCTTGAAGCAAACGTCAATTGATGTCTTGTGCATTACGATAATGGCGCTACAGATGTCGATAGATTAGATTGGAAGAGAAGGGTGGGATTTCAGAAAATAAACCCAACTGGAACTGGAAATAAACATATGACTGGAACTACTCACTTACTTCTGTAAAAGGCAAACGAGGAAAATGAGGTTGTACTTATGAATGCTTTGTTACTGGTTGTCAGTAGCCAATGAATATACGATGAACATACAATGCAGTTTTTAGAAATGCTTAAGCTTTCCTTGTGCATTTTGTTCCTCGAGAACACATATTTGTGCTTATGTAGAATAGCTATATAAATTCTGTATTACATTACAATGTATCGCACGACATATGTGATATATCTCACATGTATACATAACATATGTAGTACATTACATATGTATTGCTTTGCTTTAGCTGTTAGACATTTGCTTCGTTTAAAGAAAGGTTGGCTTTCTTGAAAAGGCTGCAATGTTCAATTGTTCTGAATTTTTACACAGGTGCATGCTTACAGAGAGTCTGTTATAACAACGTGTGTTACAACCATGCCAGGGCACGGGGCAGAGTGGGGCAAAGTAATGCAGATTCACGTATGGGGCCAAGTCTGAGGGGTTCATTGAACCTCGGATTATCTGATGGCCCTTTTGTTTCCCTGAGGAGCTCCCTCGATCCCTGTATGAGCTTTTCCATTGATGGCTTACCCCATAATTAATTAACTTTCCTGTAAGCCTCCAGTTCTTTTCCCCAACCGAACTTGGGCCTGCCAAAATTGAAATCTGTAGGGTCTTATGTCACCAAAAGCATCTGACCCTCATTTCAAAGAAGGGGTCTTGCTCCCCCTCGTGCTGACACCCTTGGCGGTGATCTAATACTGAATTTGGGTGATTTAGGATTCATCTTGCTAAACATTGTTAATTGCGATAACAGAATTTGTGCTCTAATGAAGCATGTTATATGGGAGTTTCAATGTATAAACATTTGAGCAAAATATTGAATATGTACATATATGTATGGGAGACAGTTTTCTGTTTCAGTTTTTCCGCTTTTTATGTGTTTAATTTTGCCGTTGGCATTTGCAGTTTGACTTTTGAACAACTTTTGACTTGCGTTGTATAGCACTGACATGGCTGTAAATATTTTCTTCATTCAATCAGATAGGTCTTATATACTTACATGTAGTTTTGCTTTCTGTTTCATTGTTTTGTTATGTTTTGCTGTATTTGGTGAACAGCATAAGAAAAATGATGATGAATGCAGGCATTCATAAGTACTGTATACTAGATCCTGCTTAAAATGCTGCAGTTGGGAGCCATATCATTATACTTTAAAGGCTCTGTATAAACATTCATCCATACATGTACGTACATGTATCTGCATGCATACATGTACATATATACATACCATACATATATACAATTTAAATAGATCCATGTTTACATACGCTTTATGATGAAGTGTATGTATGTATACATATCTGGCAAGTTATACAGCACCAAGATAGAAGGCTGACAAAGATGACAAAGTTTGGGGGGGGGGGGGCGTTAGCTCATTTTGATCTTCCAACTACTACAAAAGTTATCGCTGAACAAACTGTATCAGAGAGTTAAAGAAAGTGCAACTAAAACAAACCTTGTCTTGCTGTCTGGTGCCGTCTTTGTCAAGGGCTGTTATCAAATCCACCCAGAATATAGCGGAATGGCAAGATATTCAAGGGGCGTCTTCCCCACACTAGGCGTTTTGCCCCACCGTACCCTATTCCTCTCGCCTCTGTCTGTCTATGTTTTTGTGTTAGTCGTAGGAACCCATGGGGCCTCTGGCGTGGCGTAAAACCCCGTAAACCCTAGTCGTAGATTGCGTGTTAGTCGTAGTACCCCATGGAGCCTCTGGCGTGGGGTAAAATTCCGTAAGCTCATGGGGTCTGTTGGGTCACTGGCGCGAGTGTAAAACCCCGTAAACCCTAGTCGTAGATTTTGTGTTGTGTTTTTGTCGTCTTGTGCCCCAGGGAGCCTCGAGGTAGGAAGGACGGAAGACGGAGTCTCAAGAAGCGGAGACAAGACCTGGAAGACTGCCACCGAACAGCAACAACCGGACAACATGTTACGCTGTATTCAGTTTAATACAACTACTAAAGAAACTTTTCAATATGTAGACTCTCGAATAAATTAAAAGTGTATACTTACTAAAACAATCAGCGAGCTTTATATTGTAATAAGTCTATGCACATTAGACTGATGAGTTTTTAATTGCATTTGGACAAAAAAATTTAATTGCGAAGACAGTCAATACAGTATTAGCAAAGATCTTAGAGTCTTAGACTCTAAGATCTTTGGTATTAGTAGGCCGTACACCAAGATTGTTGCCTAATTCTATTTATAAGAACAAAATGAATCTTACAAAATCATGTTCGGTTCTGTTGTCGCCTTATTTTTTAATAGGCCTACTTTCACAATGATTTGCGAATTTCACATCATATAATTATAACATCTAATTAGGCCTAACAGATGCTCAAAGTTTGCCATTTTGGCTACTGAAGCCAATATTGGCCTACACTGTCTTAAGTTTGATAATTCTTCTCTATATAGCAACGGAAACTCTTGATTTCTTCAGTCCAAGACAATATGTCGTTCATTATTTCGAGTATTAGGCCTGAAGCAGGCCTGGATTAAGGCTATTGGGGTCCCTAATTACAAAGTAATGTGGGCCTCCCTCCATCTCCTCCGCGAAGCGACTCTTCAACGGTGGAGGCGTTTGGGGCGTATTGAGCCCCAGGCAGGGGGGTCTTGGGCAAAAGCCACAGCCGCCAAGACTTTCGATGTGCTCAAGCATTAAGTTCGTTAACCTGAGCTTTCTGCAAGTTTTTGCAGCTTTTGCGATTAAATTTTCCGACGGTCAGTCCGCTGAGACAGGATAGGTTATTCATTCAATGAAATGAATTTAGTACATTGCAGATTGGATTTAGGCAGTAACAAGCCATTTAGTGAAGCTGAAAGAATTGATGCAAAGAAACCTGTCTTTGAAAGGCGCTAAATGACTATGAAAGGATACGAATATTGGGTCAGTGGGTCAATAGTTTTAAACGAGATCTCGTGCATGAACGCATTTCTTTAGGAAGCAGTTGATTGGTTGTTGGGCTAAGATTGAATTGAGTGGGTTTCTCAGCAGTTTGCGAAAATTGTGTTAAATTTCAATTTAAGCTTACTCTTAAAAAATTATTGAGATATGGCTACACATCCGCATTCACAGAGCTCATCTAGTTCAAATCCTAAAGGAATGGATGGCGCGGAAACCGGAGCTAAGGACACACATTCCGTAAGCAAGAGGTAACAATAGAAGGTTCTTTATATAAACCCATATAACCTCATTTTAATAGAAATTATTTAAATATAAATTATTTAAATTCCAGCTCCTCAATAACGGTAACATTTGGCATTAGTTGTATACTGGAAACCGGTCCATGTTACATGCTAGACCACGGAATGAATTAGACCACGGACCTGTCGGAAGGCCTACAGGGAAGTCGACAATTGAACGGTTAAGCCTAAATTGGCCTTAGTGAAAAGAAATATTCATGATTTGGATAAGACTTTAAAATCGGATATAAAACTCAGAATTTTAATGGGGTATTCTTTATCTGCAGCGTACCAAAATCAAGACTACTAAATATGGTAATATTTTAATATGGATTTTCCTTTGGTTTTATTGAATTCGTAATATTTAATTTAGTTTTTTTAATTTTTTCTCATTTATTAGGTTGCAAAAAGAATTGATGTCTTTAATGGTAAGGAAATTTAGATTTCTAGTAAAGTACATGCATTGTTTTGTATATAATAAATTACATCCATTTACTGTAATTTGTGCATTAGTTATTTTTGAACTTTGGTTAGAAAATATTCTTAAATGATAAATCTCTTATAATTGAAAACTGAAAATCTGTTTTTATGAATACATCCATGCATGTTTACTTAAAAAGTAACAACTAACATACTTGTTTATATGCCTCTGAAAACCCCTAAGAAACGTGTTCTTGAGGTGAGAGGATCATTTGCTTAAAGCACAATATGATCACGGAAATCCAATGGCAGAACTCCTTGTTTAACCGCCGAATTTTTGTTGTGAACGATTTAGCAATTGCAAAAGGATGAATGGGCCCCAGTTAATTGTAATGTAGTTTGCATGTTTTTATATAGCACCTGTATGGCTTCAACCCTGCTCATTTTTAATGAATTAATAGGGTGAGATCCTTCACCAGTGGCATGGTATTCCGTGGACAGTCGCCATCCAACTACTTACTAACTGGGCTTGGTATTGCATAGATATGTTGAAGGGTACTATACAGATTTTCTGAGTGAGTGAATGCTTCTACTGCTTTACGTTTGCGAAACATGGACATCCACAGAAGTCCTGGACATGAAACTGGATGGTTTTGACACATGGTGCCTCAGGCATATCCTCAAGATTCCTATGTTGACCATATCACCAATGAGGAGGTTAGAATAAGGACGGCAAGTGTATACCAGTTTCTACCATCGTCAGGGAATGCAAGCTCCAATTCTTTGTCCATGTCGCGGGAGCTCCACAGGATGAGAACCACAGAAGAGCTTTACGGAAGCAATGAATAGAGCCCCAAGGACTGGAAGAGACCGCGTGGCAGACCAAGAACTACGTGGACTAGAGCAGTGGAAAAGGATCTCGAATGTTGTGGTTTTGGACTCGGGAGCAAGGCCAGAACAGGAAGGCATAGCATTGCATCATCAATACGGCTACGCTTATCTAGAGTATGTCCCCTGAGAAGAAGAATAGTAGTAGTACTAGAATAGAATGCTTCCTGGCCTTGGCCAGTGTTGTATTGACTGCAAAACTGGGCAATGCATTCCATATCTCTGGAATAGGTTGCAGAGTAACCTATGACGTGAAGTCCTTGGTCTTTCTTGGCCTTTTTCCTTAACCCAATACAGACGAGTAGGTAGTGATTGGTAGTGTAGGTATCATGACGAGCAGGTAGTAATTGGTAGTGGGCATGTACTATTATCTAGACCACTCTCAGCCTATCGCAGACATTATATTTTTGAAACCTTACATCAATTAGGCCAAGATATTATAATTAAGTACAGAAATAAGTGGAAGATATTTTTAGAATTCGGTTATAAACATAAAAATCGACCAATCAAATCGGACATTTAAATCACGAATTTAAATAACCCAAAATGGCGGCGTGTTGTTGTTGTGGCCTTACTGACGACGAAATTCGGCAAATTCTTGATGAATTTGCATCAGATGATGACAGTTTTGACTCATCTGACAATAAAAACCTGTCTTTTGCTACCAGTGAAGAAGATAAAGTGGTTTTGGCTAAAGAACATTCTGACATCGACACCGAATTAGACGGCTACGTATACATGCTAGCGGACCGTCAAACTGGGTCAGGCGGATGACTTGGGCGTGATAGACAGGACTGAACAAGTAGCTAATTTTCCCATTTGACCCCTAACTGTGCCATTTACAAGCGTCTGTGGCAGACCAGCCCTTGATGCACCATTTTTGAAATTTTTCTAACTGCTTTTGGATAAGCTTTTTTGATGTGCTAGTTGAACAGACCAGGCCTGCATGGTGAGTAGAGTAGGTCAAATGCACAGAAGGCAGGTAAACCCCACAGAATAAAATGGAAACCTACTTCTCCTCTAGCATCTTATTTTAGAGAACAAGATCAAGAATCCCAAAGGCTGCCCCAAGAAGGCTCAATATGAATGTGAAGCATGTAAAGTTGCTTTGTGCAAAGTTTTATGCTTCCACATTTGCAACGAGCAAAATCAGATAGTGGTTCTGTGGAGTGTAAGGAAGGTAAGCTATATAGCACATCGATACAAATTTTAAAATTTCCATTCTAAATTGTCCTCTTAGAACTGTTCAGTGCAGTCTGTTGAGAAAGAGGAGTCGATTCAGGAGCTTCATCCATATTCAAGGTGACCATCCAGTGCACTCAGGCATTCATAAAAATGGCCCTTTTGAGAGCTACCAAATATTTGAAAAGGAAACAAACTTCAGTGTGTTTGCCTCTCTGTGTGCCTGGCTTGTTGTAATGTTACTGTTGTCCTGTTGGTGTGCATGCTGCAGTGTTTTTGATGTCATGGTTGTATTACTATGTATGTGTTTGGGAGGTGATAGGGTGAGTAGGCAACATGAGTGCCCCAAAATTTTTCTATCAAAAACTGGACAGAAGGATTGAAAGAGTAGATAAAAAGCTAAAGAATGATGTTAACCTCAAGTCTGTATGCCAAAAATTACCAAGATCTGATAAGTTAAAAATTTCTTACTTTTTAGGCATTTCTTGTTACTCCTCTGGTACGACTACTGTCTGCATACTAAAAATATTATATCTCCTTCATTTATGAAAATATTTTCAAACTTTCTGGAGGTTTTGTCTGATATTAATTGCTGCACAGTTCATGTGCTGACATTACATGAGTTGTTGCTGAAAATGTTTTCTATAGGGGTTTGAACATGAAAAAAGTTTTCAAATGGGGTGGGTACAGTTTGGGGCAACTATGAGTACCTCCAAAGATTTTTTTCAAAAACTGGAAACATGGTTTGAAAGAGGAAATAAAATGCTAAAGAATGATATTAACCTCAAGTCTGTGTGTCAAAGAATGACCAAGATCTGATAAGTTAGACATTTCTTACTTTTCAGGTGTTTTCTTATATTTCCTTCAAATTGTACGACTTCATCTTACATACTAAAAATACTGTATCTCCTTCATTTATGAAAATATTTTCAAAATTCTTGTGAGGTTTTGTCTGGTATTGATTTCTGCACGATTTTTGTGCTGACACTACATATGTTGTCACTGAAATTTATTTTCCATAGGAGCCTGAACATGAAAAAAGTTTTAAACATGGGGTGGGGTACGGTTTGGGGCAACTTTGGGTACCCCAAAATTTTTTGTATCAAAAACTAGACGAATGGATGGGAAGAGGAGATAAAATGCTAAAGATTGATGGTAACCTCATGTCTGTAGGTCAAGAACTGACTGAGATACAACAAGTTGAAAACTATTTAATTAATAGGCTCCGGTAAAAATCGCTCGTCGTCAGGGCCTAGGCGGAAAAATTTCTCTCGTCAGTTAAGGGTTAAAGGCTTGAAAACCATTATTTTTAGTCGTCATTTGTGTTGTCAGGGTAGGAGCATTTCTGTGGAGTTTTATTGAAATGGCACTATATAAATGTGCAGTTACACTTGCAGTGTTACAGCTGTGCTTGTGGGAGTTTGCCATTTCCAGATTAACCATTTGTTGACTATTCCACAGATGTCTGGTGATAGAAGTGTCTCTGCGTTTCCAGATGGCGATAACCTTTTCCGATGGATTGGAACAATTAATGGGCCCATTGGAACGGTGCGTATTAGCTGTTTAAAGTTTACCGAGTTGTTTTAGAACGTTAATAGGAACAGTTCATGGGCCTTTGGGAACCATTTGTTTTGTCTGTGTTAAGTGTAACTTCAGTATATTGAACTTCAGTATTTCGAAGTTCCAGTTTTATCAAATAAGACTTCTTGGCTTCAGGCATAAGAAAGAATGATCATCGTGTGTCTGGGTCACTGGGAGAGAGGGTCACTGGGAGCGAGGGAGTCGGGCAATCAAGGCTACGTCTGCTCTAGCCTCACTTTCGTTTCTTAGTCTAGTTTCACTGACCTAAATCCTAGAGCTTCTGCAAGGTGCAAGGTCTTTTGCTCCACCTGACAAAGATGGACATATACACACATACGTCTACTTAGACTTGATTACTGTCTTGGATAAGTTTTTTTTTGAGAAAAAATGTCCCTGACATTTTCTGGGACCATCTTCCTAGAGCCTTTGCTTGGATAATTCTGTGATGCTGCCTAGTTTGAACCACTTTATTAAAGACATTTTTTCAACTGCTCTAGGTCTACGAAGGCCTAACATATCGATTAAGCCTGGAATTCCCAAGCGGTTACCCGTACGCCGCTCCAACTGTGAAATTTACGACGCCCTGCTACCACCCAAACGTTGACCACATGGGTAACATCTGCCTCGACATCCTCAAGGACAAATGGTCTGCGCTTTATGACGTCCGAACTCTATTGCTATCCATACAAAGTTTGCTTGCAGGTGAGTCTGATGTGACAGTCATGCTACAGCATTACTTGTAAGACTGACAGGTCTTTCTCCTAAGACTTGCACAAGTTAAAGCCCATTGTTTTGTGGTGAGCCATCCATCACACTGCAAATTTCAGCTTCGTAAATGTACTGTGTTAACATCCTCTAAACCTCGTATGTGCAAAATCTCAAGTTCACTAAGAACAAGTTTGTCTGCAAGCAAATAGTGCTCAAAGAACTGGAAAGTCACCAAATCCAGACGTAAAATTAATTACAATTACGAGAAGCATCAAAAGGCGCCGTGTAAACGGCTGAATTGTTGAGTTGCATTTTGCAGTGTGTTAACGTAATTTGATGTTAATTAAACTGCTTTAAAAACAAAATAATTATGAAAGTATTGAATTACATTACAATGCATTGTTGTTACCATAAGTACTTCAGCCGTGCAAACATGTTTTTTTGTAACAGAGCCAAACAACGACAGTCCGCTGAACGGTCACGCAGCCGAACTATGGGCCGACCAGGAGGCTTACCGAAAGGTCCTGCTGGAAAAATACCACCAGAATGCCAAAAGCTCTCTCCAGATCAACTGACAATGTCACCTCAAAATAAATCTTTGCATTACGCAACTGACGCTGACTTAAATGTACGACTGTGTGTGCTGTCTTGCGACTGAATGTTCACTCGCTGCATACTCGTTAGCAAAGCATACTGGTTAGCGATCGGCTTAGCCAGTTGCAACGTACGTGGTTTATGCTTACACATGTATTAAATGTTATGCGTACGTATGCATATTTGCGTTTGATACGGATCTGTCTGTACAGAAGAGTAAATGTCTGATTTTCTGGTTTTTCACGATATAATTTGGAATAAATGATTCATCTGCTTATTTTTAGTTTGTCTCCATACCAAAATTTTCAAATGCCCAGGTTAATGTTTTCTGAGTGGTATTGAAATTAGAATTTTTGCTCTGCTCAGTTAAACGTTTTACCGAGTGCCCTGGAAATAAGAATTTTACTATTCCCAATTTTTTAAAATGTACTTTATAGGTCACTTGCGGACTTCTTGATGGACAACCCCATGCGGTGGCTTTGGATAATGAAATTTAGCATCAGGATGGTTTGTGTTTGTCTTTTGTTTGAAATGTATGAAATGACAATAAACACACGATGTTGCTATTGGTAGTTTTTTATCACTGATAATTGACCTGATGGATGTGTGTCTCTCTGAAGCATTTTTGTGTGTGGCTTCCACAAATAGCTCTTGATGTGGATTTTAATTGAAGTTCTTAGCGTCAGAACATTAGGATGGGAAGCAAGTCTTCTGTTGTACCACCTAATTTCCCACATGGCATGAACTCCTTGAGTGTGAAGGACCTAGCAGAATAAAACCTTGATCTAAGTTCCTGAACCAATCACTTCTGAAGCAAGTCCTCGGCATCACCGCCTAACCTGTATCACAGCCCAAGTTGCCAAACTTGAAAGATGACAACAGTTCAAGATCTCTTCCCGAACCAATCACTATGCTGCAGATGTATAAATAGTGAATACTGTAACTAAACACGTATGTAGTATGACACAGAACAGGTATTTAAAAATCAATTTGCAAATTTATTACCTTGTTAAATCCTTGACAATTACAAAGCCTGTGGCTAAAGTTCACAACAGAAGTAATGACATTACTGTTTTATAAATTACAAATGCATTCAATAGAAAAAATTAAACGCTGATACCAAATTCATTCTTGCTAGGCTTTTTAAAAAATTGTTGGCAGTCCCTGAGAGGGTATGACGTGTTAGCGATTTTCTTAGCTGTGGAGATTGGGGTGGGTGGGCTTAAGGATCTTGTCGATAAAAGCATTAAAAATGAGCAGGATCGATTTATGGAGGCATCGATGCAAAAAGATTCATCACGTTTTCTTAATCAGACTAGAATGACTCATAAATGTCTCTAATGGTTTTTCTTCTTAGAACTATTTCTAGATGTAATCATCTAATCTTAATGCAAATACTTACTACAAATGTTTTTTGATGAATTCAGATTCTCTCAGAGGGCCGTGGCAACTGAAAATTAAAAAACATGAACCACTCCCTCCCAGAAAGCCATATTCAGCAGGCCCACAGTGTGCCACAAATGGTCTGCTATGGGCACCATCTGGGCCCAACAAACAAGGTCGACGGTTAAAACCAAACAGAACCATGAATCTGTTAGGGGAGCTCCTGTATCTGCCTAAATTAGCCACGTTGAGGCTTAAAAGTGTAAGCGTAATGGTGCAAGGAGATGGCCCTGGGATGCACAAAACAGTGAAATGGGGAAACGCATCCATATAAACATGGTCTGAAACACTTAGGGAAGTCCTACTCATCCCAACAAACCAACCTTACTTTGCTTCAAGCAAACTGCAGTTGCAAAACATTTGTGCCAACAACTACCTATCAAAACTATTCAAATCGTGGCATTGGCATGCAACAGAAGCAACTATTCCATGCATAAGCTGTCTTTTGTGTTGTCTCTAACAAAGACAACATGCACTGCATTTCATTCAAGTTGGTTGCCGGACCTTGCTATCGGAATCAACGTCTCTCGGTCTTCGAGCGCTAGGTACTTCTCAATCAGTGCATTGAGGGATGTGTTGTCCGTCACAAATCGCTGCCTAAACAAAAATAAACATGCCAACATTCAGAACACACAAAATTGTACACGTTTTTCTATAGCAACCGTATGGCCTCGACCCTATCAGGTGAGATCCTTCACCACCGCTGAACGCCACTTAAGGTCCTCATGCACAGACCGTACTAGCCCGAGATTCAAATCTCTGAAATAAGCCAGAACCAGGACGTGAACCAGTGATCCTCAGGCACAGAGGCTTCCTTGGGGTATGCGCTTAACGATGTAGCTAACTAGGCCGTATGTGTAATTGCGCATCTTCTTCTGGCCAGCTGCTTGTCTCGTTCTATCAAAGTTGTAGTTTCGATGCCTTTTGACACAGCAGTCCATGTTGCTTATCCTCTGGGGCCCGTCTTACGGTCTCTGGGGCCCTGCGAATCTTGAATGATCCTGTCCTGGAAGCGACCATTGATTGACGCTTGTGCATGAGGACTACAGCGCTACAGAAGTTTTCAGGTTAGATTCAACGTCATATGTGGTGCGCTTCTCTGGAGCACTACCGTAGATTAGATTGGATGTTGGTGTAGCTACCTTTTCATAAGAACTTCCACATCCGATCGGTCGACGATGCTGCGCTTGCCGTGCTTGGCATACAATTCGAGATCTTCAACTACGTTTGACCAGAACACTTCAGATCTACAATAAACCAACGAGATTTACACAGAGCCTCTTCATTATCACATTTCAATCTACACAAACTATCTCATTCAACAACCATCTATCAGCTGTTGTTTCCTCAGATTTAACTACGTCCTTCAAAAAAAACAATATGCATGTAATAGCCTATACAGCTTACAAATCTTTTTGAGAACATCATACTGTGGTCAAAGCGCTCCGCTTGTAATGCGGAGAGTACGGGTTCGAGACTCCTCTTAGACAGTTACTGTGTAAGAACCCGGAGCAAGTCTTTTACTCACAATTGCTTTGCACCTCAGATTCAGATTTCACTGCCCTAGCACGAGTAATAAATGCATAATAATAATACTAAATTTGAATTGTGAACTGTTTACGCTTGCTTACATCTGGTCGACTTCTTCCAGTGCTTCTTTGCTGACCTTCATTCCCGCAAAGAACTGGAATGCTGCATGAGACAGAGAACGAGGAATCGACGTTCTGACTCTTCTGTCAGACTGGCGACCTCTCGATGCAACGGCTGCACCACGTGACTTCGGCCTGGCTGCATTGCTAGTCTGCCTAGAAAGCAGATGAGTAAGATGGTAGATGGTTCCACTGGCATGTTTACAGCCACCATGGCTATCTTGCATATCAGTTAGATGTCCATGTGTATCTTGGCATATTTACAGCATCTTCCAAGTATTTCTTTGCCATATATGCAGTGCTTTTGAGAAACAGCATTCTGCTTTTGGAGTTTTAATCTAATGTAATAACTTCCACAGCGCCATTATCATAATGCTCAACACATCATTCAACGGTCACTTCAATTGAAATCGTAATCAAAAATCATAAGCCGTGTCGAATTCTGGTAGGTTAGAGAAACCAGACATTAGGCTACGGTGAAGGGTTAGCAAGTTGAAACAAGAGTCTTAAGTTCCAAGAGAACAAGTTTGTCTGAAAGTGAATGATGCTTGTGCAGTTAAAGAAGTTTTCCACTTGCAATCTCGTGCAAACCTGTAGAGAATATACACTTCTGTCATGTCCATAGAAGACAATACAATAATTGTTTTGATATATACACACAAGATTATCCTCTGCCTGAACTCAGAGTAGTAGCCACAGGTAGTAAAAATGTTAGACTGGCATTCACTTTTTGGGGCTAATAATAATATTAGTAACTTCTAATGCGCTGGTGTCTGATGCAGACGGCATCAACCGACGGCGCATTACACAATGGTGGGTAGCTAGTTTCCTCTCTCCCCTTTCTGTAATTTTCAAAGGATCAAACCCCAGAAGAGGGTAAAAGGCCAAAATGTTTAATCAAATCCTGAGACTTTGTCAGGGCATCAATCAAAGGTCATTTAAAACTCTAAAAAACGAACTGAGTTCCAGTTATTAAACCCTTAAAAACAACTTCCAAATTTAAATCCTTCTTAGAAAAGTTGAGAAAAATTGACCCACAGGAATTCAGCATAATCGTCATCACTTACGGCTGAACGTCGATCACATCAGACCGTCTGTTCCTTCGCACCGACATCGGCGTCTTCGCTTTTGGAGGCAACCTTGGCTTCCACAGTAAACGGGGCAATGTAGTTTCTGAAGCTTCCACCCTGTGACAACCAAACACAAGCAGGGCAGACCAATGGAAACTCTGCTCTTAAAAACTACCAACTGGATTTTCTCACATGCCTTCTATGAAA
Source organism: Norana najaformis (assembly GCA_964023275.1). Taxonomy (NCBI): domain Eukaryota; kingdom Metazoa; phylum Annelida; class Clitellata; order Crassiclitellata; family Hormogastridae; genus Norana; species Norana najaformis. Next base: position 60,902,051 of record OZ029913.1, read on the forward strand.
CAAAGTGAACAAGGATATCGTAATCAGAAATTGTAAATTCAAAAATTCCTAAAGTGCTACTTAAATGCTAAGCGCAAAGCTTCAGTTCATTCACGAGTGCTGCGTCGTGTCATAGGAGTGGTCCAGAGAGACAAAGTGAAGCACACAACTGAGCTGCTGGGAGACCAGATTAGGAACGAGACGGAGGAGCTGTTATTATTATTATTTCTGCATTTATTAAGTACTACTATCTAATGACTACGCATCAACTGATGGCGCTGAGCAATTGTGAGTGAAGGACTTGCTCAAGTTCCCCACACAGTAACCGTCTCGGGGAGACTCGAACCCATAGTCTTCACTTTACAAGCCGAGCGATCTAACCAACTGGCTGCCACAATTCAAGTGCTGTTACAGTGGGCTGGGTTAAGTCAAGGGGTTGTTCAAAAACACTGTGTGAAGAACATTATTCTGATCAGTCATTCACACATAACTAAGGCAGTTTGGCAGTCAGATGTTCTGCTTACTGTGTATCATCATCTTCAACCTGGCTTGTTGACAGGTGAGTTTCTTTGGCCCCTTCATTCACCTCCACAGAAGTCAAAGGCTCTTGCTCCCTCGAGTTTCCAGCAACTTTCATCATGGAGGTTGTAGCAACTTCCATCCTTGAGGTCGTACTAACTTGGACCCTAGGGGTCATATTACCTTCCATTCTATTGATCGCAGAGACCTCTTCAGAGACAACAGATGACTGTGGTGCTGGTGAAGAAGACTGTTGCACTGGCACAGACAACTGTTGCACTGATGTAGACAACTGCAACACTAGTGGAGACAGGCGTATCTGTGGAGACAACTGTTGTACAGATGTAGACAACTGTTGTACTTGTGGGGACAACTGTTGTACAGATGGAGACAGCTGTTGTACTGGTGACTGCAACTGAGGCACTTTTATGGATGGATCTTCTACAGCAGAAGTCAGCTGAGTATTTGAAACATTTGAACGCTGAGCTGCCAAAGATAAACGAGAAGATGTCACAGGTTTTCTTGAAGACGACCATGACTGCTGAGTCATCAGCTTTTCTCCAGCTTCACTCGCGCGCGACTTATTGAAACTGACGACATGAGAGCGACTTTCTTGAAAATAAACACAACTTAAGATAATATAAGGTGATTGAATGCTCTTTAATGCAGAGATATGAAGGCAATGCCCTTCCAGACAGACTTCCCTTTGAACATACACCTCTTGATATACAAATCTGTTATTAAAAAAATTACAATCATGGTAAACATACTGTTTTATTTGACTCTGCTCAGGATGCATTTTCATTCGACTTCGCTCAGGATGCATTTGCATTTGACTACTCAGGACGCATTTTCATTTGACTCTGCTCAGGACGCATTTTCATTTGACTACTCAGGACGCATTTTCATTCGACTCCGCTCAGGACCCATTTTCATTTGACTACTCAGGACACATTTTCATTTGACTCTGCTCAGGACGCATTTTCATTAGACTCTGCTCAGGATGCATTTTCATTAGACTCTGCTCAGGATGCATTTTCATTTGAGTCTCTGCTCAGGATGCACTTTCACCATGTTTAAATGCACCCGTTTAGATTAGTCATACTGCCATGTGTGCAGCACTTCTGAAAGGTCCTTAAAAGGCGCTGTATAAAGTACATACATTGTACCAGCAGAACAAAAACGTCCATATTTCTTATTGCCCCGGTAGGGATTTGAACTCTTTACCTCTGGGTTGACATTCGAGCAGGCTAACCCCTAGACTGTCAAGCCACTCTTATACACCACATGTTGATCATACAAAGGTAGCGTACCTGATTCTCGTCTCTTGTAGGATTTATTCCTCTGCGACGTCTCTTCCTTGGCTGATCCTGCATCACTGTTTGTGCCATATTCGACATCTTTTTCCACTTCTGTTTCTGCTGTTTCCATATCCACGTCTTTTTCCATTTCTACTTCTGAGGGCAGATCAGCAAAGTTTCCTTCCTCACCTCTTTCTCTGTCCACTTCATCCTTTCTAGATCCACTTAACCCTATTCCGCTGATCATTGTCGAATCAATGCTTTCTTCAGTAAATTCCAGTTCCTTGTCTTCCTACAAATAACCAGAACTTGAACCAAAATTATCCAAAAATCACCCAACCAAAAACTGTGTACAGCACGATGCATCAGGAGGTCCTAAAAGGTGCTATATAAATGCTCAGATGCAATTATAAAGATATGTGCATTATGTGCTGCCACTGATTATCATCAGTATCATTATCAGTACCATGATCATAAGTACCATCACTAATATCAGTAGCATCATCACCTGTTAGCTCAGAGCCCACAGACATTCACTGCATAGCTAAACTGCTCCATCCAAATCTGCTTCGGTCTTTTCTGTCATCGAGCAATTCTAGGTCTTAAAATACATGCTGAATGCAAATATTTTCAGTGACAAATCGTACACAGTACTTTCAAATGTTTACAAAGTTTTAGATTTGACTCCTGGAATACAGAGAGAAATAGCAAATACCTCATCTATCAGGTTTGAGGCACTTTCCTGACCTGTAAAATCACAAGCCAAACATCACTCAGTTCAAAACAGAGATACATTGGAACCTGCCTGTAAAATGATTTACATACACATTTTAAAGACACACTGACTAGGAGTGGCTTTCAGAGGTTCTAAACCACACTACACGAACATGTGATTGTTTGTTCTTACCGAACTGTAATATTATATACGTTGATATGATGATGACCACATATGTTGACAAGGTTTAAAAGGTACTATATAAATGTTCAGAAACATTATATTTCAACAAAAATGGTAAAGAAGCCAAACTGCGTACTCTGATGTGATGTGGTTTTTCTTGGTGGACTTCCTCCGACAACTGCCGCTTCAATCGTGTCCCTTGTCTGTCGCTTGACGTTGAAACGCCCAACCGGTTTTGGCCGTCTCCAGTTACGATTTCCATCTGACACACTTTAAACGGAAAAAGTTACCGTATTACGTAACACTCAGTCTAACGTATTTAAGAAAAAACTGTTTTTGCTTGCTAAGTTTTAAAAAATCTTAAGGGTTTTACGTATCACTCTGCTTAATGTAATTTAAGAAAAAACGGTTTTTGTTTGCCAAGTTTGAGAGTATGTTGAATGAACAAGGACAGCCATTATTTTAAGTACAGTTAGTGGTGAAACTTTATTTTGTACATCAATCATTTAATTGCATTCAAAATAAGTAAATAAAAAAAGTAAATTTATGATAACGGCTGTAGAAGTTATGAGATTAGATTAGAACTCTAAATGCAGAAAATAAGAAAATAAATAAACTAAGTAAAATAATATAAGTTAATAAAAAAGTAAATAGGTAAAGTAATTAAGTACAGCATAATAGTAAAGTAAATAAGTAAATAAAGTAACATAATATAAGATAATAAAAAAAGGAAATAAGTAAAGTAAATAAGTAAATAAATGAGTAAACAAATAAATAAAGTAAAAAAAGAAAGTAAATAAGTAAATAAACAAGTAAACAACAAAATAAAGTAAAAAATAAAGTACTATGTTAATAAAAAAGGTAATAAGTAAATAAATAAACACAGTAAATAAAGTAAATAAATAAAGTATATTAGTAAAGTAAATACAAAGGTAAATAAAAAGAAATAAAGTAAACAAGCAAATAAGTACGTGATGGGTCGACGGCTAATCTTGTATCAGACACAGATTGGCTGCTTCCCTCAATTATTGTATTCATATTCATCTGGACATTTTCAGAGACATCTCAGTGTAGAGACCTTAAACGGGTTGTAAGCCTACATTTGCTTAGCATGACCAAATGATGACTCATACCTGTACACTGGAAATAAACAAAAATAAATAAATATGTTCAAGTAATACGCCAAACGTGGACGGCTTACTCTGTTGTCTTTTTTGGAGATTTTTGAGTCTGCACTTCATCTGAAACACGCCAAATAAAAAAAAGAAGCAATCAGCATAATCTACTTAATTGTGAATGTAATTAAATACTCTGCCTGAAAGCCAAGTACTGAGCACCCGCAAGTTCCCAGTCAAATAACGTGAAACCCTGCTTGGGAAGGATCTCCTGGACGCAACTGTGCATTTGCACATATGCACGTATGCAAGTATATATGTGTGTCTATATGGCGAGGCATGGTGGCCGACTGGATAGAGCACTCGGCTTGTAACGTGGAGAGTACGGGTTTGAGCCTCATTCCTTGAGGTTACTGCGAGCAAGTCTTCACTCAGTACCATCGATTGATGCCTAGTCATTAGATAGTGGTGCTCAATAAATGCAGAAATAATAATAATACATACGTTTATATACATGCAAGTAGGCATGTATTTTTGTATGCATGTTTGTAAACAGGTATTATGTACATACGTATCTAAAAATTTACTGCACACAGAACCTTTAAGAACCTCTTTAAGATACGAGGGTAAGAGGTTAGTCATCTCCTTTGCTCTCTAATCTCTCATTAGCAGTATGCAGTATCTATCAAACAAACTGCTAAGACAAAGGCAGCTGTAGTCCTTGTAAATCTGTATCTAATCTAATGACTTCTATAATGCCGTTATCATAATCAATCGATTATGATAGCAGTGCCATACAAATATTGTTATTATTACATTTAATTGTATTTTCTATTTATGAAGGAACGTAAGAAAATTTAAAAAAAGTTAATTCAATAGTAAAAATCTCATTGGAGAAAGGCTGACTCACAAGCAGCAGGTCTTCGTTTTCTTCCAGAAGGAAGCGAAGTCTTTTGCTGGATAGGATGGAGGAACGATTCTTCATGAAAACTCTTTCCTTTTTCTCTGAACACAGAACAAAACCTCAGTTAGCATTGTTAAAAATGAGTGCCCTTGTTTTGTACACAGAAATTTCTAGATTTTATAATCTTCATAAGGTACTTACTACTTATTTGCGATAATCATCAGATTTTCTTTTTAAAAAATTAGTTTTTGATCTGAAAAATCAGAAATTCATCATCATCGTCATTATTATCATAAATCGTTATCATTCTGATTATCCTCCTTTGCAGAGTGTCTAGTCTTGTTACCAAGCATTTTATTGTGACTCAAAGTCAACAAAGTGCAGATTCAAAACCTGGATTCGTTCAAAACTGCCGACGATTCCAAACGAGAAACTGAGAGTTCCAGCATCTTATCGCTTCTTACCAGTGATGCAGTTCTTTCTGAAAACAAAATTATGTGTTCAAAAGTCAACATCAAAAGCACACATCGAGGATTTGTTCAAAAGGGTAGACCAAGTCCTGAAGTGACAGGGACTGGAAACTAGATGTCCTGTTCTGTCCAATTTGCATCAATGAACTGTGGCGAGCCAAGTGTATCGGACAACTTAAGTCATGTAGCTTGTAGACAATGTATTTGCCATTCTTCATTCAGCCAAAGGATCATTCAGTTGAACAACCAGCACCTTTCTGAGGTTCTCTAAATGTGTTACATAAATGTTTACATAATATATACTCATCCTATCCTGACTTCCCTTCTTCCTCTTATCTCTCTTTCTGCTCAAATCCCAAACACCACCCACCGTAGCTGCCACGCTGTCCCCCTGCCTGACTTTTGGATCTTGACCTGGAACCAAACCCTTCTGCTTATCGATTTTGTTTTGACTGAGCGCCTGTGAAAAAGCTGTTCCCTGTAACGAGGCTTTTGTTGGGCACTGTATAAATCTTGGAATTACGATTATGATCAAACAACTGTTCTCCCTTTAATACCCATTGATGAAAACCTGATTGTTTGCACGTTTCCTAAACTGTTGGTGATCAATAAAGTGACTTAAATTCAATTCAGTTTAAAAAGCAGCACTCACGTTTACTGACAAAACCTTCCAACAGCGTTCGTGGTGTTTCTTTAATCTGCGGTCCTAAGAAGTTCTTAAGCATGACCTGTTTCTGCAGATTTGAAGCAACCAGTTTTCCAGACAGCCTTGCGCTTCGGCGCATTGGACTGCTGCTTGAAGGCGAGTTTCGACTTGATTTTCTTGAATTTGCGGCTGGAGAGCCATGTGTGTCTTCTGAATTTTTAACATCCATCTGTCTTGCGCTGTCTAAAAAAAACAAGTGCCTGTTTACCTTCAGATTCAAACCACAGCTGCAAGCAGGGATGTACCATCAGTCTCAAGATCTGTCTTTTTCAGACTGGACAACATCTTGGGGTGGGACATTGGTACCAAGGGTCTTGTGGGCATCCCTGGTTGCAAGTAATTGTAATTAGAAACTTCTATAGCACCGGTGTATAATATACAAGGTATCAACTAAAGGCACATCAAAATCAAGCCACAGTCATGTCAATGTCCAGAAAGTCAGTCTGTTGAAAAGATCGGTTCATCTCTCAAACACTTTCTAAACTGGACTGACTGATGTGCAGACTAAACAGATTATATGACAACGGTATAAACTGTTGTGGACGCACTGAATAAAAGCCAAATAGCACGGTTAAATGAATACTGCAGAATTTTGTAACGAAAGCATTCAAATAAATATGGAATTCAGAACTGTTCTCTCTCTGGTCTTCTGGCAACCGGGCTTGGTTCTTGACAAGGCATCTTTGGACAAACCCACTGACTTGACGCAGCGCTCGCGAATAAGCTCGTGCCCTGCGCTTAGCTTTTATGCAGCGCTTTATATTTTCAAGTTTTACGATTACGAACAGTTCATCAGTCACTTTTTATAACGCACTTCCTTACGACCACAATTCCCGATGCCCTTTACAAGTTATAACAGGACTGTCCATTACATTACCTTTCAAATGAAATTTTATAAACTCAAGAAGACTTTATGCTAACTTGTTTGTAATGAGGTCTATGTAACATAACAATTTACAGTTTTGCGCTAATTTCTTTCGCAACAGCTACTTTACACGGTAAACGGCTTTTGGCGGGCAAAACATTTACGTAGCGCTTTGCTATGACCGAAGCATATATGTACTCAAATGGCACACAGTAGACCATATAATTTGATTTTCAGTATAAAGTTTTACCGTTACTTTATTAATATCATTAGCTACTTTAGTTCTAAAATGATAGTAGCTAAAAGGAAATGGTGGCTGAGTGCTAACGGAGATGCCCGGCTGTCATAAAACTGCACTGACACTAGGAACTGTTGCCAATTTAGCCAAGTAACAAAGTAAAATTAATTGAGTTATTGCATTACTTTACCTTGCCTTACCTTACTCAAAGGTCTTAGAGCAATAAAATACTCGCTTACTATTGCTTTAAAAGGTGGTTTAAAAATAATTTGTTCTGGCAAAATAATACGTCATTATACGTGTTAAGAAACTGCTAGTGGCATGTTATAAAGTCTGTGGTGGACACGTAAACAAATAAACAAGATGTCGCTGAAGCAAGCAGTGCACGACAGTTAGTTTGTACTTTCAATTGACTTAATTTCAACCCTTTGCTTTAATCTTTGAAATTTACAGGCACACAATTTTATTATGACTAAAACATCCCTAGATTGCAACCATTTAGTTGAATGTTATGGATCCCAACTGCAAACCAATCTGAGGAGATCTGCATGAATAATTTGGTTTACTCGCGAGTCTGACTCATCTGAATGAGCTTGTGCTCAGGCTCATTTGTGGCTTTTGATAATAACGTTTATATTCGATGCAATCAAAACTTCATTAATGTTATTTTCCTAAAAATTACCGTTTTTAGAACATAAGTGACGACGATAAAGAACTTCAATATTTGTAGGTCTTAGGGGTGTAACCCAGATATTTTGCTCATCAGGTGATCAGGTGAAGTCCAAGCCAAAGCTAGGTATCGAACAGGGTGAAGAATCAAGGCATGGTGGACTGTTTTTGAGAATAGGTTTGCGTTTTTAATGCGGCAAAGCTGGATGTATACGCAATTCTTTCTGATCATCTTCAGACTCTAAAATACTCCTGAAGTCACTTATCCCACATGTTTTCATGTGACAGTGGCATATAATGAACAATTTATATAACATCGTTATTGAAACCTAAGCAGAAGTACCCATAAAGCAAGATTTCCGCAAGAATGGATTGTAATGTAGCAAGTGCATGAAAAAGAAAGGCCAACCAACAGAGAAGGAGCCGAATTCAAACATATTATTGTAATGTAATGTAAAATCTCCAAACTTTGTAGCACAACATAAAAGCCACATCAGGGAGACCAGCTTATTCACCGGCATTAAATCAGATCTAGTGCACAAAATTTCTTAGAACCACTGTGTCATGGAACCCAGCTTATTTGCCGGCTCTGCATCAAATCAAATCAAATCTGCAAGAACCAAGGTGTTAAACCGGCCAGTTCTTCTAGCATACGCAGTTCATGCCCAGCCAGTTTCGAGCGTTGTCATCAACTGGTCAGTGCTGGTGCAAGATGAAAGTAAATGTAAATGTAATGTACACATTTTTCTATTGTGACCGTATGGCTTGACCCTGCTCATTTTTTAATGAATGAATCAGGTGAGATCCTTCACCACTGCTGCTCGTTTGAATGGGCGCCACGCCATTTAAGGTCCCCTTGTATGAACCTTCTAAGACATCCGTTCTCAAACGCCTTAGATGTCTTAGAAAGTTGCTGCGGATTTCATGGACAAAAAAGCTGACCACAGAATGAGTCTATCAACTGGCTGGAACAAAAAGCGAACTGTTGGGGCATATTAAAGCGCGCAGGCTGCGTTACTTCGGTCATGTAATGAGACACCCTCTTGAAGCTGGCGTTATGTTGGGTCTCGTCGAGGGAAATAGAAGACGTGGAAGACCAAGAATAAGTTGGATTGACAATGTCATGGCATGGACTGGCCTGTCGGGCACGATGATGGTGAACGCTATGCGCGACAGATGGCGTTGGGAGAGGATAGTCCGTACATGTAGTCAACCGTCGTGAAGCGACGATGGCGTTGTGACATGACATGACATGTATGAACCTTCTTCAGAATCACTTTAAAGCAATCTGCTTGTTACTTAAATTAGTTGATTGCCATTTTAGAAATTCTTGATGATGTCATTCGTGCAGTTAAAAGTTCTGATTGGAAGGTTCTGGTGGTTGACCACCTCAGCACTCGGATGATGTCTGCCTGCTGTAAAATGACGGATATTATGTCTGAAGGAATTACCTGTAAGTGTCACATGTGACAAATTACACTCATAAGAAACAGGTATATCGTGCCATTTGTCCTCAGGTGGACATCCACTGCCTTCATTTCTCTCAGCTTAAACACCGTAGGCACTCCTCTCCCCCTTCTCTCTCTCATCTTCTGTAAACCGGACTTGGTTCTTGATGTGGCATCTTTGGACGACCCCACTGATTTGACTCAGTGCTCACGAATAAGGTGGTGTCCTGCACTTGGCTTTTAAGTAGTGCTGCAGAAATTTTGAGTTTACTATTACAGTTACGTTTGGTTGAAGACGGTGCAAGGTAGCCATTTTCTGAGAGGTTTTATACTTCTGCTAAATTAGCCTACATATACTGAGTAAAAATGAGCAAGGACTTATCTGGTTGACCTGTAATGTGAGGCCACTAAGCAATTTCTGGGTGCAGTAGTGTGAGGATAACTAAATTGTAACCTTGGTACACTCTTGGCCATACTCTCTTGCTATCTTGTAATGAGCTCCATGTGTCCAGTGTTTTTGAAGGAAACATCTGGCTATCTTTAATTGAAAATGACTGTCTAGTTGCAGGTGATCAATATTTAATTATTGTTTTTATCGTTTTCTTTCTCTTTAGAAACTTTTAATGAATTTTCACACAAAGGTGCTATATGAATCATTTGTTGACTCTGTTGTTTACTGGTTATTTTAGTGGTGGAGGATATAAACAAACGTCGGGAACCTTTGCCGACCCTGGAGGCTGTCTATCTCATAACTCCATCTGAGAATGTATGTTTTGTTTGTGTCCACCCTCACTGGTATTGAAATGCTCTTCTAATGGACTATTAAGATTTCTGATAAGATTCGGATATTGTAGACTTTCTTGATTGATTAATTACGTTATAATTATTGGTATTCTTTGTATGATGAGCCTTTGGATTGTTTCAACTTGATTTGAAATATTGTGATCATCAAATTTACGTGTATGAGAGTTTCTGAAAATGGTGGTCAAACGTCAGTCGACTGAATGAACAGTTTTCATTCTTCAGTCATTCATTTATTAACTCATTTATTTATTCATTCATTCACTCATTCATTCAGAACATTTATATAGCGCCCCATCAAGATATCGACTCTGAGGCACTCCATGCCGAACCCTGGTGAAAGTGAACAGTTTCCAAGTGTTGGTGAAAGATGTATAAAACATCTCTGGCCAGAAGGATATGCAGATCCAGAGGGGGGAGGCTGTTTTAGCAAGATGGCCCCACAACTAAAATGAATTCTTTGATTCTATAGACTAATTATGCCCTAACTTTTGCTCTTCTGTTCTCCTTTTAGTCTGTTCATCTGCTCATGTCAGATTTTCAAAGTGCCTCCAAATGTCTCTACAAGATGGCCCACGTTTTCTTCACAGAGGGTTTGTCAAGAATTTTTATTTTGCTAGCAAAATAGTCTACAGGTTATATGCCGTATGTGACGTAAGATTGGAGACTTGTGGAGCTTTGTATTGTAACTTATAATGCATAATTTACGTAGTGCCCTTTAAATTTGTCTACTCAGAGATTTATCTGATCTAGAAACTTCTCTAGTGCTGTTATCATAACATGCAAGGCATCAGTCAATGGTCGGTTTAGGCAAAACCACATTCCAAAAGTGCAGTCCCGTGGACAGAACCAGTTAAGAATTTTTAATCCTCTGAGACTGGAAGGCGGACAAGATGGAGTACAAGCAATCCAAAAATGATGGGACTTTTGGTAAGGAGCACCCCAGTCGAGTTTATCCTCTAAGAGGCGCTTATAAATTTTCATTTACAAACTACAAATCAGCTGCAAAATAAGTACTGATCACATACTATCAATTGGATAAGCAGACAGCAAGGAATATCCGCCCTAATATGCTAAGGCTAAGAAATGAAGTCATTAATGATTCATCTTCAGGCTGCCTGTCACGGTTGGCTTTAAGGTCGATCCTTTGCTATTGTTACATTCACGTTTGTGACCCAGTTTCTGTTTCTGATTTTTGTCAGCCTGTCCTAATGAACTGTTCAACGAACTCTGCAAATCCCGATGTGGCAAATTCATCAAGACCTTGAAAGAGATCAATATCGCCTTTTTGCCTTACGAGAGCCAAGTGAGTCAAACTAATTTCTGTTAGCACTACGTGTTGCTCAGGAAGTTTATTTTAACAACCGTTGCCTGTTGTCTTTCAAGGCTGCTGTAAGCTTAGTAATACTTTTATCAGTGTTGCAGTTTAGTATTAGTTAATATTAGCTCTTTTGCTTCTGCAGTTATTGCTGGTGCCTGTACTGTTATTGTTATTTCTGTATTTATTAATCATCACCATCTAATCTGTGTGCGGCACAAGCAGAGTGTTGTGGTCTTTATGATGTACCATTAAGCGTGTAGCTGATTTAACGCTTTAATTAAAATATTCTCAAATACGTTAATAAGTGATTGTTTCACATGACTGTATCCCAGTGTTGTACATGCATTGTGTGTGTGGTTCTGTTTGTTTAGGTGTATTCCTTGGATTGTCAAGATATTTTCCAGTACTACTACAACATGAGCAAACAGTCTGGTAGCTCAGCCGCTCTCGAACGCTGTGCCGAGCAGATTGCTACTCTGTGCGCAACTCTTGGAGAATACCCAACCATTCGATACCGAAGGTAGGCCTTGATTTGATTAGATTAGGATTTGATTAGATTAAAAGCGATTAACAGAACATAGATCAGGTTGCATTGGATTGGATTCTAGATAAGAACAGAATGGATCAGATTGGATTGGATTAGATTCTAGATAAGAACAGAATAGACCAGATTGGATTGGATTAGATTCTAGATAAGAACAGAATAGATCAGATTGGATTGGATTCTAGATAAGAACAGAATATAACAGATTGGATTGGTTTGGATTCTAGATAAGAACAGAATAGATCAGATTGGATTGGATTGGATTCTAGATAAGAACAGAATATATCAGATTGGATTTAATTCTAGATTAAATTGAGAAATTGCTTGATGTTCTTTTTGTGTTTATTGTTTTTTGTACGAGAAATTGTTTAAAGATGATAATGCTGGCAGATTTCTTTGTTTAGTGAATTTGAAAGGAACGGTGAATTTGCCCATTTTGTTCAGCAGAAGTTAGATGCTTACAAAGCAGACGACCACACGATGGGACAGGTAACTCATAATCTTCTAAAAGACGTCTTCTAATCTAATCTAATCTTGAGATTTCTATAAAACCATTACAGTTATGCGCAAGACCTCAATCAACTGCACATCAATTAATAATAATAATGGTATTACCATTATTATTATTATTATTATTATTATTATTATTAATATTGTTATTATTGTGATCATTATTATTATTAATATTATTATTATTATCATCATCATTATTAATAATAATAATATTATTATAATCATTATTATTATTATTATAATCATCATCTTCACCATCATCATCATCTTCATCATCATTGCAAATACTGTAAGCTTTATCTATGTGGGAGAAAAGTTCTGTGGCATATTATGCTGATGTCGTTATGATAAAGGTGGTGTACACATGTAGAAGTCATTAGATTAGATTAGATTGGATTAGATAAATTGTGTGACAGAATTTGCCTGTGGGTTTTATTTAGGGTCCAGGTAAAGAGCGATCAGTACTGCTGATCCTTGATCGAGGTTTCGATCCGATATCTCCACTGCTGCACGAGTTGACCTTACAGGCGATGACCTACGACCTCCTGCCGATTGAAAACGAAGTCTACAAGTAAACTAATATTCCTTCATATTTTCAGTTTAATTAAATTCTTTCTTATTTTAAATTAATGAGTTAATTACTTAATAAATTAAAAACTGAAATTAATAATGCATCATGTGAAATTGAGAACTTGTGCAAAGTGCAAGGAAACTTTCTAGTTGTTTTGTCTTGGTGGATATCTTGAAGAGGTGCTATATAAATGCTCTGAATGACTGAATGAATAGATGAATGTATGCATGAATGTTTGAATGAATGAATCAATCAATGCATGAATGAATCAATGAATGAATGGATGGATGGATGAATGAATGAAGGGATGAATGAATGAGGGGATGAATGAATCAATGAATGAATGAATGAAGATGAATTAAATTTGGGATGTATGTATGCATTATATCAGAATTCCATCTCTACTCTATCAGCCACATCTGTTGGGCCCACTATGGACTGTTGCTGGCTACTGGGGCAAAGTGTAGGCCAGTGGAGGGCCAGCGAACATGGCTGTCTGGGTAATGATGCTTGCTTCACGGAGGGTCCAGTGTATTTGATTGATTGATTGATTTTGTTTTCTTTCTGGTTTCCTGATATCTGCAGATACGAAGTTGCAAGCGCTGGTGAGATTTCCGAAAAGGAAGTCCTTCTTGACGAAAACGATGACCTTTGGGTCGAATTACGTCATCAGCACATTGCTATTGTTTCACAGTTAGTATTGTTAATTTGGCTGTAAATTACAGCAAACTATTAATTACAAATTTGGAATTAGTTGGGAATCATGGCATTGTTTTACAGTTGGTACTAGTTGAAGCACTTTGTTAATTTGGCTGTAAATTACAGCAAACTATTAATTACAAATTTGGAATTAGTTGGGAATCATGGCATTGTTTTACAGTTGGTACTAGTTGAAGCACTTTGTTAATTTGGCTTTAAATTACAGCAAACTATTAATTACAAATTTGGAATTAGTTGGGAATCATGGCATTGTTTTACAGTTGGTACTAGTTGAAGCACTTTGTTAATTTGGCTTTAAATTACAGCAAACTATTAATTACAAATTTGGAATTAGTTGGGAATCATGGCATTGTTTTACAGTTGGTACTAGTTGAAGCACTTTGTTAATTTGGCTTTAAATTACAGCAAACTATTAATTACAAATTTGGAATTAGTTGAGAATCATGGCATTGTTTTACAGTTGGTACTAGTTGAAGCACTTTGTTAATTTGGCTTTAAATTACAGCAAACTATTAATTACAAATTTGGAATTAGTTGGGAATCATGGCATTGTTTTACAGTTGGTACTAGTTGAAGCACTTTGTTAATTTGGCTTTAAATTACAGCAAACTATTAATTACAAATTTGGAATTAGTTGGGAATCATGGCATTGTTTTACAGTTGGTACTAGTTGAAGCACTTTGTTAATTTGGCTTTAAATTACAGCAAACTATTAATTACAAATTTGGAATTAGTTGAGAATCATGGCATTGTTTTACAGTTGGTACTAGTTGAAGCACTTTGTTAATTTGGCTTTAAATTACAGCAAACTATTAATTACAAATTTGGAATTAGTTGGGAATCATGGCATTGTTTTACAGTTGGTACTAGTTGAAGCACTTTGTTAATTTGGCTTTAAATTACAGCAAACTATTAATTACAAATTTGGAATTAGTTGGGAATCATGGCATTGTTTTGCAGGTGGTACTAGTTGAAGCACTTCGTTAATTTGGCTTTAAATTACAGCAAACTATTAATTACAGATTTGGAATTAGTTGAGAATCATGGCATTGTTTTGCAGGTGGTACTAGTTGAAGCACTTCGTTAATTTGACCGTTTAGAAGTTTGATCTCTGAAGTTATTCTGTGATTTAAACCTTGTGATTCAAAATTGTTATCCAGATTATGTGAAATATAACCCTGAAAATAATTGTTTATTGGTAATTTCGATTAAAGAAATAATTTGTGCATAGTAAACTTCATTTCATCATAAATTGGAACATGGTTCTAAATTATGCCAAAGTACATAAAATGAAATTTCACAGTTAGTATATAGTACCTGGAGTTTTTAAAGTAAATCAGGAAATTTATTTATGATGTTGCTATGGTGATTTCCTTGAATATCAATGACCATTTGTGGTGAAGAAAGAACTTAATATTTTTGATAAGGGTGTTTTGTTTAAATTGGAATTGGAATGGCAATTGTACAATTGAAATATATGGAAAATTCATTGTTTTGGTATTTCTGTTGGTTTGGGGATTTTTAGGCAAGTAACGAGAAAGTTGAAGGATTTTTCGGAGCAGAAGCGAATGTCAGCAAAGGACAAGGCTTCAATGAAAGACCTGTCCCAAATGATTAAAAAGATGCCGCAGTATCAGAAGGAATTGACACACTATGCGACACATCTTAGCCTTGCCGAAGACTGCATGAAGAGATTCAAAGGACGTGTTGATAAACTGTGCAAGGTGGAACAGGTACGAGGCTTTTTGATTTGGAGTCGTGTTTTTGACCAGATTGGAATCAATAATAAGAAACCATGTGGTGGTCGTGGTCTTGATGGTCGTGGTGGTCTTGGTCATGGTGGTGGTGGTGGTCGTTATGGTCGTGGTGGTGGTTGTGGTGGTCTTGGTCATGGTTAAGGTGGTCCTTATGGTGATTACGGTGGTGGTGGTGGTCACAGTGGTGGTGGTGGTGTTCAAAGTGGTGGTAGTGGTGTTCACAGTGGTGGTGATGGCAGCGGTCGTGGTGATCATAGTCATGATAGTCATAGTCGTGATGAAGAGGGTCATGATGATTCCTAATGTTACCATGATGCTATGATGACTTTGTTGATTCTGATTTGAACATCAGTGATGTCTTACAGTAGCTGGTTTGGTCTTTCCTCAGCTTTGTTTCTTGGTCATTTTCAACCAGGATCTGGTGATGGGAATCGATGCGGAGGGTGAGAAGATCAAGGATCCGATGCGTAACATTGTTCCTCTTCTTCTCGACGAATCCATCTCCATCTTTGACAAGTGCCGCATCATCCTCATCTACGTCATCCACAAAGGAGGTAGATGCATTAAAATTTGGGTTAAATATGGCCCAAATACTTGAGTCCATTCTGAGCAGGTACTCAACTCTCCATCACTCGGTAATTGGATAATAACACAATCGTCCAGTGGGCTGCATGTAAGTTATTATTTGTAAGTAAAAGTAAAGTAAAGCTTCCATGTCCCATGAGGAATGTAGCTTAGTCGCTCATTTCTTTCCTTAGGCACTTGAGCTGGTAATGGACGAATTCCAAGGTCCTGGACACAAAGCCAATGCATCGCTGGATTTGCCGTTTACTTCCCAGATTATGTTAATACCAAATTATACTGCTTGGTGACAGAGGCACTGTGTGCAAACAAGTTGCCCTGGGTCGTTACGCGGCGTCAAACCTGCAACCCCATGATCATTGGCCAAACATGTTACCAATAGACCACCATGTGCCCTGAGGCCACAATATTTTTCAGCCCACTAATGCCAGCACACTAATTTCCATTGACTCCTAGAGGCTAAAGAAATTTGTTAATCTATATGCTTCACTGACTGGAACCCCACTGGTTCACTGGTAATAAACAACTGCACATTACTGAGCCATGAGCCCATGACTAATACTACAATCAGCTTAAAATTATCATGGTGCTTCTTTGGCTGGGCTTTGGGTATATGCATTCACAATCCAGGTACCACCCTTTGGGCAGGTGCCCAGGCCTCTGGGTGTCTGCTGACAGGGCTGAAAGGAGGTCCAGTTACTTTAATTTGTCACTTGATGAAAAGGTGTGGTGTAAGCAATGTAATGTAATGTGGTGGAATTGGTATTGATGTAGCACTAGCATTTTAAGGCAGCTTTAATAAGTAAGAGATAGGTCCATGAGAGGTGCTATGTAAATGTTCAGATAACTCGTTTTTTAATCCTTTTGCTGTTTGTGGAAGGAGTGACTTGGCTTTTTGTGGCTTTAAGGAATTACTGAGGAAAACTTGACAAAACTGATACAGCATGCACAAATTCCGATGGAAGAAAAATCAATCCTTCAAAACATGAAGTTTCTTGGAGTTCCGATCATTTCCGACGTAAGATGCATATTGGAGCACTGAATATATTTGTTTATTTTCTTAAAGGGATATGGTGCTTGTTCTTGTCTGTCTTTTACGTATCGAAGCACTTAACGTATCAGAACAATCCTTTCCCACAGATCCTATCCTGATTCTTCTTCCATTTATCTATCCTGCAAATCCAATTCCAAACACCATCCAACATAGCCATCTGACTGCCTGACTTGGATCTTGACCTGGAACTGAACCCTTCTTGCCTGTTGATTTTGCCTGTGAATAAACTGGTTCCCATTACTCAGCTTTCTTTGGGTGCTGTCGAAATCTTGAGATTACGATTAAAATAACCCAGTGTCAAATGATATCAAAACACTTAATGTAACATCTTTAATGTCCCATCAAAATTGCGGCACACATGCTTTACTGATTTGAACCCATTTAA
This sequence comes from Norana najaformis, assembly GCA_964023275.1. NCBI lineage: Eukaryota > Metazoa > Annelida > Clitellata > Crassiclitellata > Hormogastridae > Norana > Norana najaformis. Next base: position 60,919,411 of record OZ029913.1, read on the forward strand.
CTTGATATAGAATACAAAAAAGCACAAGGTAAAAATGGAGGGTTTAAACCTGACAGTACAATGCTGAACTGTAGTGCCATTATGCAGTCCTAACTTTGAGGTGCATTGGGCAGCTTAGTGCGGCTGCGAGGCTTGTTGGTAGCATTTCCAAGTTTGACCATTTGTCGCGTTATATGAATAATGTACTTCATTGGCTTCTGGTTTCGCAGCGCATCAAATTTAAGATTTCGGTGTGGGTCTGGCGATATCAGTTGGGGGCTGTGCCTTCCTACTTGCGTGCGCTTTGTTGCCTTGTTTCCAGTCAACAGTCATGAACAGCTTGTCCAAGGTCATTGCAAGGAGTCTGCTTAGCATGCTCCAACCTGCAGTTGTTGGATTACAGTCCTGTCACGCTAACGAACAAACCACCATGGCACACTGACCCAGAGTTAAACCTATGAGTCTTGTCTGATATCCAGCAAGATTACCATTTGATTGATTGAGTTCTTGATTGACTCTCTTTATTGATCCCAAATTCAACATATCAGGTTACACATAAAACATACAGTTTGCCAGGATACAAAAGGCAGACCCAGAAGGGACCAGGGTCCCGCTTAAAAAGGGTCGCCTATTAATGTTGTTAATGTAAGATGGCCATCAAAATGTAAACAAAGCAATTTTCATTATATAAGCAAACTAAATAAGTTATGTATAATCCATGCATAAACGAAACTGAAAATAAAACTATATACAAGTCTAGTGCACTAGACAGTCCCATAAGAAACTCAAAAAAGAAAAAAACTAATAGTGTGTATAAACAATTCAATTAGCGGTCAAACAGATGATAATAAATAGTGTCGCATCTGCCATTTCACTTCTGCATTGTTATTTTGACCCAATATTTGAGATTTTTGTTGAAGGGACGTCGTAAGCCGCAGCAGAATTACCTGACGCAGAATCGCAAAGAGCGAGTTGCATCACACACCTACCAGCTGTCACGGTGGATACCATATGTTAAGGATCTCATGGAAGTAAGATTGACTGTCTCCATGTTGCTTGCTATTCCTCTTAACATAACAAAACATGACAAGTGTTTTAAGTGATTCAGAAGACATGCAGTCTGTGTTAGGACCATTGCAAGTTAACCTGGAATGTATTATTCCTAGTGTGTCCCATATCCCACAAGTGAGACGTAAGGGAGGCACTCATCTCCTTTTCTAGGCCCTTGAGCCGACAATGGACGAATCCCAAGGTCCTGGATACGGGGCCAGTGCAACGCAGGACTTGCTGTTTACTTCCCAGCTTATGCCAGTACCAAATTCAACTGCTTGGTGACAGAGGCACGATGTGCACAAACAACTTGCCCAGGGTCATCACATGGAGTTGAATCCGCGACCGCATGATCATTGACCAAACGCGTTAACGACAGACCACCATGCCACACTATCATTCCTAGCGGCTTCTTAAAAGCTCTGATAGTGTCCACTGAGTTAACACTATCATCAAAACTATTTTACAAGTCTCCAACTCTTGCACAGAAGAATTTTCTTTTGGTTTCTTAAATAATCTGTATCTGTGATCTCCAGTCGCCTTGTTTAAGCTTCATTTAATACGTATCCTCTGCTCCTTCTTCTCTCAAATGTTATTAACCCACTTCTTTTCAACTTTTCTTTATAGCTCAGTTCCTTGTAAATCATTTTGGTAGCTCTCCTTTGAACTTTCTTCATGTTGTTCTGTGTCGTGTTCCAGGCATGGATTCCATACCTGGATGCAGAGTTCCTACTGTGGCTTCACCAGTGATCTTCCCTGGCATCTTTCTTTCTTTCTCAGATGGTTACTAAATGCTACACACAATGTTTACTCCCATACCTATTTCGTCAGTCCCTTTCTCTTTATGAACGTGAATGTGATGTAATTTTCATATTATTTCTTTGTACGGTGTTCTTTCTTCATCTTCTTCATTCTGTCCACTGCAGGAAATAATTGAAGAGAAGATGGATGCAAAACGGTTTCCGTATCTGTCGACCGTGTCGCCTGCCGTCCGAGTGATGAGTGCCGCACCCGTCAGGTGGGGCTTCACTTGCATTAACCCTTCTTGTCATACTGACTCACCAACGCTTCACCTCTTGCAATTTCTGCACAGGTCTTTCACTCAAAACTGAAAACACTCCTCTTCCACAAATCCTGTACTGATTCTTCTTCTTCCCCTTATCTCACTTTCCGGTTCAATTCCGAAGACCGTCCGCCATAGCCGTGTGACTGTCTACCAGCCTGACTCTTGGTTCTTGGCCTGGAAGTGGACCCTTCCTGCTTAACGATTTTATTTTACTGTGAATAAGCTGGTTGCCATGACTTAGCTTTCATTGGGCGCTGTAGAAATCTCGAGCTTACAGTTATGATCTTTTGTCTTCAGATATTTGTTTAGCATAAGAAAGTGAGATGAGGTTATGCTGCATGGTCACAGGACGCTGTGTGTTAACGCTTTCAAAAGCCAAATAAATTCTGTCTGTTATTTGACTTGTAGAATTTGTGCTGACATTTGGTGTTGCAAAGCATCCTAATCTAATCTAAAGGCTTCTACAGTGCCGTTATCATAATGCCCAAAAAGTATAAATAAAATCATAATCATAATGCCTGAGGCATCAGTTGAGGATCATTTCAAGTCAGAATCACAATCCAAAATCATAACTGGATTGAGCGCTCGGCTTGTAACACGGAGAGTACGGATTCGAGCCTCCCCTTTGACGGTTACTGTGTAGGGACCTTGAGCAAGTCTTTCACTCGCAATTGCTTCGCGCCTCAGATTCAGATTTACTGACCTTGTGCGCGTAATAAATGCAATAATAATAATAATAATAATCTGTTGGAGAAGCCGGATCGAATTCCAATAGGTCAGAGAAACCAGAAGCTGGGCTAAAATGGGTAGCTGTTTGAAAGAAATGCGTCTTTAGTTTAGATCTGAATGACCCATAGATATATCTCTGCTGCTTAAAGACTTTACATTACATACAGTGAAGTTCTTTATAATACTCTGTACACAGTTGTTTCTCAGCTAGGGATAACTTTTTTTAGGAGATATGTTGCCTTTTTTCTTTAGTGCTCGCTACGGCCAGTGGCACAAGGACCGTGGACAGATGCCGGTCAAGAGTGGACCTCGGCTCATCATCTTTGTCTTAGGCGGCGTCTCGTTTTCGGAGATAAGATGTGCCTACGAAGTAACGGCGCAGTCGGGGAAAAACTGGGAAGTTCTCATTGGTCAGTGTAATTTATTCAAAAAGATCGGATGTTTTGATAGCTCTGATGTTTTGTATGTCTCTGTCTGTCTGCCTGGCTGTCTGTTTGCCTAGCTGTCTGTTTGCCTGGCTGTCTGTTTGCCTGGCTGTCTGTTGGGCAGTCAGTCAGTCATTCTATGAGTCAATCAGTGAGTCTGCTTTTTTAGTCAAATAATAGGGAATTTTGATACTTGAGACATTTAGTCAGTCGGCCTATCTGTCTTCTTGGTCAGTCTGTCTGTCTGTCAGTCAGTCTGTCTTTCTGTCTTTCTCTCTTTTAAAAACAAAACAACTAAATACGAATTAGAGTAGGATTGTCTCTTATTGCACTACATTACTTTTGATAATTTGTAGGTTCGACCCATATTCTGACACCAGAGGGCCTTCTTAGCGATCTGAGAGACCTTTCCAACTAGCAACCAACGACATTCCACGTTATCTGCTGATCCGCCCTTTGCGGGTTTTTCTGGAATTGGCGAACCACAGTGGACTTTGCTCTCTGTATCTACATTCCTGCTTCTTCCAGTCATTTCCATATAGTTGTAAAATTATTATTTGCGAAATGATCCTACGTGTATTTATACCGATGGCATTTTTTATTTTATGTGCTGCTAAAGGCTCTACGTAAACGTGAAACTACATTACATTGCATTTTATTACTACACATTCCAGAGATATTTTGCTTACGTTTTTGCCAGGATTTTTGTATTGTTGTCACAACAAATATCGGTTGCAATGATTTTAGTCTAAGTAGTCATTATTTACTTAGCTTTAGTATTATATGTATTCTATTCTTTTTTAACATAAATAGTTAATTATATTGCTTATTTTTCTGCTGTTGCTTTAACTGGTTAATAATTGATAATTAGAACACCAGGTATGTACAATCCAGTTCAACTTAAAACAACTCTGCAAGTTACTGAACATCCATATTATAAAGTTGCTGTACAATTTAAAACTACTTTTCATGTTGCTCTTTAAAGTTTGCTGTTGTCTCCAGCTGAAGTCACCCACATTGTGACGTACGTGGCCCCTCCCCTTGGTAGAATTTCTAAATATGCTGATGGTAATAAATTTATGGGAATTCTTGTTGCATTGTTTGGTTGTTAAGGGTGATTGCCAGCAAAATGGTTAAGTCTCAAACTGGACCAGTTTAGGAGTTTGATCTCTGGAGTTTCTTCTGTGATTTAAACCTTTTCATTGAAAATGTTTGTCCGTGTTGTGTGAATAAGAACACCGAAATCAATAGTTTATCGGTGATTTGGAGTAAAGAAATAATTTGTGAATAGTGGAATTCACTTCACCGGAAATTGGAACATAGTTCTAAATTTGTGTTGATATTTTTGTTGACGGTTGTATGATTTTCTGCAATGATAGAACTTAAAGGGTTTCTTACATTGAAACTTTTGAGTTTTTCAACAATTTTAAACTTGAATTTTCTGTATAAGTCTTATCATATAAAGTCTTTTCATTTTGATTTGTTGAATTTGATACAAACCTAGTTTGTAAGAATTCTTCGAAATGTGTCTTTACTTTTCACCAGTTTTTACCAAAGATGTTAAGTCAAATGTTTTAGGTTCTTTTTAAAATAAATGATTATATCCAAGTCTGCTAAAGATTTGTTTCTGACCTATTTGACTTGTATTTAAAAACATGGATCAATATTATATTTGATATTGGGGTATGACTGTTTTATGAGGTATTTTAATTGGTGATAATGAGGTATGTTAATTCATTATCTAAAGCTGGGTTAGTACCTTAAATGTGTTTTAATTGCCCATGAACTGTCTTCATGCATATTCATAGATCACAGTCCTTATGAATATTCAGATCGCATGCCTGTATTGTACTTTGCACTAGTCCTTATGAATATTCATATGGCATTTATCTGATGGCCTTTGCAATATTATCTTTCTAAGTCAAGCACAGTCTTTATGGATATTTAGAGTGCATAGATGAATTGTACTTTACATTGGTGCTCATGAATATTCATGTAACATTCATTTAGTGACCTGTGCAATATTATATTTTAGTGCTGGACAGATTATTCTTGCATAAATTATTCTCTCAGCAGTGTTTATTGTTTTCTGTTGACTTGTGTACCGGAGTGGTTTACATTTTGTTTGCCGCAGATTTAAACGCAGATTTTGAATTCCATTTGGTGTGGCTGTGTTCACGTGTTTCAGCAACATATTTTTATTTTAATTATTCAGCGCTTTCTTGTGTTCAGAACTATTTGTATGAGTGAGCTTTAAGTGAGATTTTGTGATTTTCTGCTTCATTTTCACTTCCATTTGAAGCATTTTTATGTGTAATTTATTTGCAATGTTCTTAATAATTCTATGCTCTCTTTATTCGTGAGTGCCTCTGACTTTTTCTGGACGAAGTGCGACATAAGTGCATGATTCTGATTGCTGGTGGTTTAGTCATAGGGGTCCAAGCTTTTGCTTTTTGTGACCAGAGTTAAAACTCTGCAGCTTTGAAGAAATTTATTTAAAAGGTTATCTAATTGTTGACTTGTGCCTTGACCTGAAACTGGTTTCGGTGGCTTTTTAGTTTTGTTGTTAAGACAATGGTGATGCACGCAGTGGAGTCAAGAAATATCGAGTCTGGTTAGTAGTTTGAAAAGTGACCGTTTATGAAACTTCTTGCCAGCAAGTGCCCACTCAGCCTTCCATCCTTTATTGGTCGGCAAGCGAATACCGGTGGAAGTTGGGAGGTGAATTCCAAGGTATTTTCTTACTCTTTGGCTGATGGTGCTATCCTTTTCTATGTTACGAAGCCATGCTATATATTACATACTTACATACTTACATACATACATACACACATTACACACATGCACACAGACATAAAAACATACATACATACATATTACACACATGCACATAGACATACTTTAAAACATACATACATACACACATACACGCGCACGCACACACATATATATATACAGGTATGTATGATTTGCTTACGAATAATGTTATCATGGACAATATCATCATCATCGTTGTTGTTGAGGTTATCGTTATCATTTACAATGTTATGGCTTATATTGTTACTTTTGTGGGTTGTAAATTTTAAGGGTTTTTCCAATATCGAATGACCTATGCAACGGATATATTTTGCTAATATATTTAATTTGTTTTTAAATCTGCAGTTGACATCGGTTGCCTTGTTTGTGTATGCTGCAGATTTGATTGTCTAACGATTATTGTTTCTTGAATATTAATGAGTATGTGTATCGGGTTGATTAATATTAATGAGCTTGTGGCGCAACTTATTGTGTTAGATTTCAATTGGTTTATCTTTTTGAGTTTCATAAGTACCGATTTCTTTGATTTTATAGGATTTATCAGCAGTTGCTATGAAAGTTTATTTACAGTTTTAATGTAATGTAAATCAATAAAATGTCTCAGCGCCACACAAATCCTACGTCAATGAGACTAGCTTAGTTACTGACAATCAGTCAGTAAAAATCCGCTAGAGCTGTTGTGGGGGTCAGTTTCAGTTTCGTGATCTAAACTCGGTTTGTTTTTCTAGTATAATCAGTCGGTAATGCAGTAGCAAGCGGCAGGTTGATTCTTAATTGCTCTGAGCAGTTGTAATGAGTTGTAGCCCAAGACTTATTTATAATTGTGCTTCAGCACGTGACATGAAATTGTGGGATAATAACAAAATCAGTGAGACAGCCATGGTCAGCTTGGTGCGGTTCCAAGCCCAGACTCCTAGGAAATTTGGTCATTTTTGTGGAAGTACTACACTTAATATACACGGGTTCGTGAAAAAGTTGAGCTCGGCAAAGGTGCACTTCCAAAATGTTCAGAAATTCTGTAAACTATAACGATCTATTTCGGAACTAAACAGCTAAGCGCCATGAAAATGATAAATAGTAGTCCTTATAATTTATGCTGAACGATTTAAGCATAGCTAACGCAGCCTAAATTGCCGAGTGTATCAGCAAAAAAATTGCGTTAGAGAGGCTAGCTTATTCCGTGGCTGTTATTGAGGTCAAGGCTGTTGGGTCAGGTTTAATGCAAGGTCGAAGTCAGGAGAAAGTGAAACGGCGATTTTTACACATTTAAGTTATCCAATGTCAAGCGTTGTGGGAGATGATGAAACCTCGCTTCGTAATTATTGTAGCGCTATATAATTTCTGCCCACCTCTGCGCGCATGCGCCGTTTATCAGGGCTCGGGGCAATAATTTCTTATGTATAGGTTGTTATGATCAGTTTATACCCAAATTGACAAAACTGTGAAAGCCTGGATAGTCCGTTGAAAGCGAAAGTTCTCGTTTATATTCCAGCGGTTGTTAATCAAAACGCAGGAATTGATTTGTTAGGACGATGTTTTAGTTATTGGCGGTTGTTATCGGCCAGATGCAAGACGCTCCATACTCGTCATTCTTTTCTGGTTAATTGCGGTCGTGACAAGTGACAAAAGTTCATGCATCGATGGTCGCATTTGCATTTTATTCCTCCATAAAATTCTGATTTCGTGTGCGCTAACGATTTATTTTTAGTGATCATTAGGTGGTGTCATCCACTTGCGTGTAGTTGTAGATCTGATATAGCTGTATAGTAACATCTAATATTCAATAAATTTCCATGAGGACAAGAGTTTATTCTTCGGTTTATAGGATTTGATTCAGAAATGCTATGAATTTTGGTGCATCAGGACTATTTACAGAAGATCAGATATTTATACTAAGTCGAGAGAATGCAGAAGTGGAGAATCGATCTAAGAGCTACTAGGGAACATCTCACGTTGTGACTGAATAGTGTTTCAGAAGAAGTCTTTCATCTTGAGAAGTATTCTGTACATTTGGATCCATTGTATGAAATAATGCCAATACTGGACAAGATTCGGAATTTCATAACGGGTGGAGGAGTATCCACAGAGCTTAAGAGCAAGCCAAAAGTGTGTCAGTTCATCAAAAGAGGTCAGGATCCAGAGGAAATCTGGAAGGCAGTTGGAGAGCTGGGCGATGGAGCGTTTGGCAAAGTCTACAAGGTCAGTTCCTCTTTATCTTAACATTTTATCTTTATATATATATATACATATATATATATATATTATATGCTGTATTTGTAACTTGTTGGATGACACATTAAGGGACACAGACCCTCGAGTTACTTCAGCCATAGAAAATCTAAAGATCTGGAAAATTATATGTGTGTATGTATGCATGCATGCATGCATGTATGTATTTAGATACCATGTTGGAAGTCCCCTAAAATGATTGCCGAGAAAAAGCCACCTGACTGAGTAATTTGCTAATTGTTCTTTGCACTGCATTTCTGAACTCAGACCAGGTGATCGTAATCGTAATTGTAATCGTAATCGTAATCGTAAATTTGTAAAGCGCCACTTCAAGGTAACCTCATCAAAGTCATGGCAGAAACACCCTCCCACAAATCCGCCCATGCTGAGGGGGTCTTAAAGGTGCCGTACAGATGCCTCAGTTGCATCTGTTTTTACTGATGTACTTGTAGTTTGATCTGGGCTCACACTGTTTTATGTCAGAGATTTATGGATTTGCTTTCCGCCTCCTGCTAGCGTTGTTTATGTCGGCCAAGAGGCAACCATGTTAGTCACTGGTTCAACAACTAATATAATATATACTGATTTAGGGCCTCTTTTTGCTTTGTTGTATTTCAAAGCCTGTCTAAACGACAACTACATTAATAATAATGATAATGATAATAATGTTGATGATGATGATTATGATGATGGTGATGATGGTGATGATAATAATGTTAATGATATTAATGATGATGATGATGATGGTGGTGATGATAATAATGTTAATGATGATGATGATTATGATGATTATGATGATGATGATGATGATGATGATGATGATGATGGTGATTGATGATGACGATGATTAATAATAATAATAATTAAAGGGTGCATTAGAATCAAGGGTTTATGCCTACAGGGGTGTCATTCCAGAGGTCAGAGGTTAAAATCCCTGCCAGGGCAGAAATTTGTTTACAGATTTCCGCTCCACATACGCCCCTTAGCAAACTCAGCTATAATGAGTGCACTGACTGCACATTGTCAGTGGGAAGATCGGGCATGAGGGAGAGGACTGGCTGGCTACCCTGATATGCAGAGGCTAAGAAAAATGAAGTCGCTAAAGCTTGATATCCAAATCCATTGCTAACATTTAATAGTCATGGCTTTCTCTCAGGGATTGCTTAAGGGCTTCTATTCTTATTCTTCTTTCTTTTAATCAGAATTTAATGTTATTACTATTAAACAGACATCTACGTCACTCTGATTTATGAATTCAAACCAGACTTGCGGGTATTTTGAAAAAGATGACTTTCAGTTGTTTACAAAATGAGATATGAGAAACAGAAGGGCCCCACCGAGCTGATGGTGGTGAATTCTGTAGATACGGTAATCTTGTAATAATGATAGATAATTATTACTGATGATAATTGCTACTGAAACTGTGATGTTTGCATGAATTATTTTTTTCCTGTCCTAAAAAAGTATCATGGTTTAGGGGTTAAAAACTGCTCGTTCTGCTATTATCCCTACTTTGGATTCGAGCAATGTAATGTGTGGGAAATTACTGACAGAATATTACTCAAGTTTCTGTGTCGCTGGCCATCCCTGAATTATGTTGATGGCTAATCATATGTTTTGCATGGGGGTTTATCTGTGGCTTGTATCCAAGGATTACTGACCCTGGCGCTGGGCATGGGAGGCCTGGATGATTGCATAAAGTAGTTTGATACTACAGACTGAGGTTTGGTGTGTTGTGCACTGCCAAATGAGAAACGGATAACATTAATTTGTACTTTAGACCTTTTATGTAGGCTCTGCATGTTTGCAGATCTTTGGAAGACTGTGTGTTTCAGTGTTTCAAGGTCAGTGAACCAGATTCCTTGTTTGAAACCTGAAACTGATTCTTCTCCACCCTATTTTGCAAAACTACTCTGAGGCACTGACAGAGAGACAGAGAGAGACACACACAGATACTGAGAGACATAGAGAGACAGGGGCAGGGACAGAGAGAGATATGTAGAGAGGCAGAGACAGAGAGGGACAGAGACAGAGAGACAGACAGAGAGACAGGCAGAGAGATAGAGAGACAGACAGAGAGACAGACAGAGACAGACAGACAGTGTCATGTCTGCAGTAATTTATCATTTCAAGACAACAATTCGTCTGTGATTGAAATAAAAATATTATTTAAATCTATTAGTTGTCAACTACGTTGTGGAAAGAAGTTCAGGGAATGTGACCTGCTTTAGTGTTGGGAAAACCAGAATGCCAGACCAGACAGCGACAGTGGAGACCACGAAAATCATTCTTTAGCTTTCTTTATTTTTGGGAAATTATTAAAGTTGTGGTGCTCTTATCTGCTCTAACCTTGCCACTTTTCAGTGATTGGAATGGCCTCCCTCTGGATTTGTTGAAAACCCAAGTGTTAGAGGCCTGAATTTATGATGAGGCATACAAAGGCATACCTCAATCCTCAACAGATATATCCTGAAGAAGTCTCCTCCTCTATACAAATGTCCTCTGAAGGAGCAGATTGAAGATAAGTCTTGTTTGACTTAAGCACGATGCTCATTCCTAACTAACATTCCCTTTATGCTCAAAATATTCTAACCCTGGTGGTAACCGAGGTTTATACAAAGAACAGCCCCTTAAGCTACCCCCTGAGTCAGTCATTTCCTGTGGAAAAGCAACAGTTCCATGCGTGGCCATTGATGAGTCATTGGTGCTGTGATATGTGATGTGAGACAGCAATTAGTGTCATAAGGATGAGAAGTGAAATTAATGATATGACTGAGATATATAGATCATTGGCAACAATATAATAATTATTGTGTCTGATTTTGTTAAGCGCCACTACCTAATGACTAAGCACCAGTCATTGGTTCTGAGCAATTGCAAGCGAAGGACTTGCTCAAGTTCCCCACACAGAGTAACTGTCTCAGGGGTGGCTCAAACCCGTACTCTCCGCATTGCACAACGAGTGTTCTAACCTATCATCTACCGTGCCCCCATATAGGAGTTATTAGAAAACTGTGGACCATTTTGTCGTTGTTTTGAAGGGATGGCTTGTAATTGTAATTTGTTATTATCAGAAATTTGAATATCGATGCTTAAGGAGACAGTAAGCAGAAGGGTTCTCAAGGCTAACCTTAACGATGTTCAGTGTCATTAAGAACAGAGCATTTATCCTTTAGTAAACATTGCTCAGATAACTAGAAGAGTCACTGGTGCAAACTCGTGCACACATGCAAAGCCCAACCAACAAATTCCCAACTAGAGTTGAAAGATGGCAGCATATTATACGTTTAGAGCTCCTGAAGGACCTAGATCCGAGGATGATGATGGGCAGTGTGATCCGCCACCGATGGCTCACATCCGGGTACTGTTGTTGACCTTTGACAACCCCTGAATAGTAAGCAAATACGTGCACCGGTACCGGCTGTAGCAAAATGTGTGATAAACTGTGCTGTTTAAATTTCTTTCGCCAGTTATTGCTTCGTATTGTTAGCGTTGTTGTTGTTGTTTGTTTTTGCTGATGTTGTTTTGTTATTGTTTTGTTTGTTGTTGCGGCTGTTAATTGTTGGTGTTGTTGTATCCTACCTACATGCATACATACACGATGTTTATTTATCTGGGCATTTGTACAGCACTTTAAGAACCACTCGAAGATGTTGTAGAGGATGACTTACTGGTATTTATTAAATCGGGGTCTGTGTTGTTGGCAATTTACTGTGAGATTTGCTCTTATGAGCTTAAACTTCGGATCCCGGAAGCATTCTTATAACATGGTCGTTCCTCTTCAAGCAATGCAGGAAACGTTGTGTTTGGAAGGTGAGGCTTCTACTAAGGCAAACAATGTTGATGTTGACATCGAGGTACTTCAGTGCTTGCTACTTCTCGATGGCGTAAACACGATCCACACTGTTGGGACTTTAAGGGGCTTTTGTAATTTTTATAGGGGTTTTCTTGACACGGACTTAAACACGTATACCTGCACACAGTGTAGGTGCACCTACAAACAACACACACACACACACAGATGCAAACAGATGTGCACAGACACACACAGATTCACACAGACACACACAGATTCACACAGACACACACAGATTGTAAATATTGGTTAATTTTAATGGTATTCAGTGTGACAGTGTGTAAGCCTGAAGGTTCAATTTTGTGGGAGATTGTTTACCATTCGGATGGATTTTTTGTGTTGGTAGATGTTTCTGGGTTTCTCCAATGGAATAAAATTTTTGCAACTGTTTCACTTGAAGCGACCGTCTACAGCTGCCTTGTGCATTACGATAACGGCGCTATAGAAGTCACTAGATTAGATTAGATTGTGATATGTTTGCCAGGTCCAGAATTCTTCTTATGTTTGGCCAGCTTTACTTTACTTGAGAAGTGAACTTGTTTGTTATTATAATCTGATGAGTGCTTAGCTTGAGAATTTGTCTCTAGTCTAATTACGTAATTTATGTAATCGTTTTATGTAATTCAAGCGGTGCTATATAAATTTGCAATTACAATTGCAATTATGATTACAGTATCATGAAAAATTACCTGGGTAATTTGTAAGTTAATTTAGTTATGTAATTTGATGAGTGATTAATATTGTTAATCTAATCTATTCTAATCTAAAGAAATTCCGTAGCTCATTATAATGTAATGACTCACTTGAATCAGTCATCAGTAGTCAGTTCCAGGTAAATCTGAAACTGGAAATGATTAGATTTGATTGGGTTAGATAGGAGGAAATTGTACGTAAAGGTTCTGAGAAATGTCTGATACAGTTTACTAAGTTGGAGTTCTGTATCTCGTTATGTAATGACTCACCTGAATCAGTGCCAGGTAAAACTGACAATAGAATTGGAGATTAGTTTTGATTGGGTAAGATAGGAGGAAATTGTATACAGCATAAAGGTTCGGAGAGTTGACTGATACAGTTTACTAAGTTGGAGTTCTGTATCTCGTTATGTAATGACTCACCTGAATCAGTGCCAGGTAAAACTGACAACAGAATTGGAGATTAGTTTTGATTGCGTAAGATAGGAGGAAATTGTATACGGCATAAAGGTTCGGAGAGTTGACTGAAACGGTTCACCAAGTTGGAGTTATGAATGTACCGAGTCTATAAAGAGTGGAATTCCGCTGGGATTGTAGTTGAACTACAGGTTCTGGTTGAAAAATTGAAATTCCACAGGCTGGTAGTTTTGAGGGTCAAAGTGCTAAGCCAGAGGCGGAGGTGAATTGATGAAGTTGTCGGGTCCTTTGTGCTTTGAGTTTGCCCCAGTTAAGCTGTTTGAGTTGGAACGAACCGACGGTGACCGAGATTCTTTCATTGTTGGGCTTTGTTAATACTTTGCAGGCTGTTGAAGACGGCACAAAGATCGGATCTGGAGGGCAATATGGGCGTCTAGGGGCAGTCCGGGCATCTAGGGGGCCATTCTGAGCAACCATTCTTTCTCTTCCCCTTATCTTACTTTCTGGTTCAGTTCCAAACACAGTCCACCATAGTTGTCTGAATGACTGCCTGCCTGAATCTTGTATCTTGACCTGCAACTGAACCCTTCCTGGCTATCGATTTTGTTTTGACTGAGCGCCTGTGAATAAGCTGGTTCCCGTGACTTAGCTTTCACTGGGTGCTGTTGAAATCATGAGCTTACAGTTACGATTAGGGTAGCATACTGGACCTGGAAAGTAAGAGAGTAAGCTGGAATATTTAAAAAGTCATAAAAGTCTGGAAAACTGAAACGGATTGTCAGAAAAGTGTGAAATTAAAAAGTAATCAATAAAAAACTGGAGAAACAAAAAAGGTGATTAAAAACAAAATTTGTCTGCCTATTGAACCCCTAGAGGGTTGAAATTGGCAAAGCTAAGTCCAGCCTTGCATAACTGTCCTATTTAAACTTCTGGCTGAAGACTGCTAAAGATGGTAATCATCATCATTATCTTCATCATCATCGTCGTCATCATCATCATCTGTGACCAGCCATTAAGTAGCAATGTGAGACCTAGGGGAGGCACTCATTTCCTTTCTCTTAAGCCCTTGAGCCGGCAGTGGACGAATCCCAAGGTCCTGGACAGGGTGCCAGTACATCGCAGGTCTTGCCGTGCGATTAACATGACCTCCAATCTTATTGGCCTATTCCTATTGACCTTGTGCTATTCCTATGCTAGTTTCCTACGTTTCCTGCTATTAATAAGCATAGTAGCCATGAGCGGACGTCAGCAATGACGAATGGTTGATTTAAGTACCTAGATTTCGTTCATGTTTTTCTTCTGAAGCTCTCTGCCGACAGATGTATACAGGATCGCCCTTCTTACACTGGCTTAGCAAGCCACGTAAATACGTTACTGCTATGTAACGACTTCGTGCAACGACCCTGGGAAAGTTGTTTACGCATATGTGCCTCTGTCACCAAGCAGTATAATTTGGTACTGGCATAAGCTGGGAAGTAAACGGCAAGTCCTGCGATGCACTGGCCTCGTGTCCAGAGCTTTGGCGGCTGAAGGGCCTAAAGAAAACGAAATGAGCGCCTCTTCTACGTCTCACTTGTGGGATATGGGATACTTTTACTTTATGTAACATGGTTACATTTAAACCTGTCATGTCCTGAAGCTGAGTTTGGGTTCCATGTCCTAAATAAGTAGGTAAATAAGTGATCTTTGTTAATGAGAGACAAGTGCCACAATTCACGAACAACAATACGTACAAACAGTTCGAAATGAAGGCGCAGTGACTTTGAAAATAGTAATCAGTTGATGCAATTATAAGAGTTCAAATGTCATAATATAAAATAACAGTTTAAAAATAGCAATATAATGTGACGATGATGAGTTCTGTGCCATTGGCTTTGTGCAAACTGGGGATGAAAAGAGTGAATTGGTTTCCCGTTGCCTTCCTCACAAACAACTGTGGGTGAGTGACTTGTCCACGGTCATTACGCAGTGGCTTGAGGCAGATTTGAACCTCTGACCCTTACAAGGCACAGCCCATACCACTACACCACCATGTCCCACGATATAATTTAACAGTTTAAAAATCACAATATAGCTTAATCGTAAAAAATCACAATATAATATAACAGTTCAAAATATAGGAATGTTATTTAATTGTTTAAAACTCACAATATAGTATAAGAGTTCAAAATATGACAATTTAATATAACAGTTAAAAAATCCCAGTATAATTATGATTAATCAGCTATTTATACCATGTTAATTTATGAATTCACCACAGAAGTGTGGGTAGCTGGGAAGAGATAAGTCTTCAGTTGCTTGCAAAGCGAAATAAGAGATGTATATATGATAGCTGAAAACAATTCAAAATATAACAATGGAATAAAATAGAGAATCACAGTATAATATAACAGTTCAAAAGTCTAACTTCAGTATATTGTTGGAGAGAAAACTATCAATAGAGCAAGGTAAGGTAAGAGGTAAGACATTAGTTAACACGGCATGTGTCCATCGACTGAGAGAGGAATCGTAGGCATGAGTCTTGGGAACAAGTCTATCTAGAGTCTAGACCATTCAACCTGACTTTTCCACTAACCTGATATTTTCTGGTTTCTGTGGCCTTCTGGATGACGACAAGGCTTCTCCAACGGGTTATGATTCTTGACTATGAACCCACTTGAAGGGTCCTTCTACTGATGCCTTGTGCATATGGTAATAGCACTACAGAAGTGTTTAGATTACATGGACAACAGTTTTGATATTTAGTGAGAGAGATTCCACTGCAGTTACAGATGGCTGCTGTCCTGAGATAGAGACAGACAGCTATATATATGTATGTATGTATGTATGTATGTATGTATAGAGAGAGAGAGACAGATATTTATACAGACACAGACATATAGAGATATATATGTATATGTGTATAAATATATACACATATATATATATACATATGTATATATATGCATATATATACATATATATACATATATGAATATATACATATATATACATATATGAATATATATGTATATATATGCATATATATACATATGTATATATATATATATATATATAGAGAGATAGAGAGAGAGAGAGAGAGAGAGAGCCGGAATGGCCCTGAATAGATGATGACTCAGTGTTAAATGGCGTATTCTGTTTTATTTGTTCCCATGTGTAATTGAGCTGAAGTACACAGAGGGCTGTGGCCCGTGTTTATTGCCGAGGTCTGCTAGAGAGGATATCCACTCAGCTGGATTCTACAGACAGCAGGTGCCATCTGGTGTGCTTCATTAATCTCGGAGATGCTAAATGGCCAAGGACTTCTTATACACGGCTTGGGGTTCAGACTGAATAGGACTCATACAAATTAGAACCTGTTTGCTTAAGCAAATGAGAGATATGTCATCATCGCCATTGAATTGTAATATAATAGTTTGGTGTCGGGTGTGGTCCCTGGCTGATCTCTCCGGGTTACCTGTGGGTGGGTGATGTTTACACTTCCTTTGGGTAATGGTTGGTAATTGGAGGTATGCCCGGCAACCGTATGGCCTTGACCCTGCTCATTTTTTAATGGAATGATCCGGTAAGATCCTTGACCACTGCTGCTGGTTTGAATAGGTGCTAAGCCATTTAAGTCCTGTACGTGAACGAAGAGAGGAAGGAAGGAAGGAAGAAAGAAAAGAAGGAAGGAGGAAACGAAGAAAGAAAGGAAGGAAGGACAGAAGGAAGGAAGAAAGAGAGGAAGGAAGGAAGAAAGAAAGCAACGAAGGAAAGAAGGAATGAAAGAATGAAGGAAGGAAGGAACAAAGGAACAAAGGAAGGAAGAAACAAAAAATGTCTTTTAGCCCATCTGTCTGCCTGTGCATCTGCTACCCCAAGATTAAAATCTCTGAAATATAGCCACTATTGGTATGCGAACTGGCATCATCATGCACAGAGGTGCATTGATGTAAGCTTCAACCAGTGTAGCTGACTAGACCGGAGTTCACTAAGCAGGCTCGAACCTGCAATCACTGGATGATTGACCAAGCAATGATATTGGGTAACAATGCAACTTGAAGTGCCCCATATACAGTTGAATAACTGATGAATTGGTTGGTCGTGTGTGTGTGTGTGTGTGTGTGTGTAAGGACAGGGCAGGAAGTGAGGTCAGAGCAGGAAGTGGCAATATTGAGCTCAAATGGTGTCGGGTTAATCTGTTTGGAGCTCATAAACCGGCAGCTGTAAAAAACCGAGATGAAACATGGCAGAAATACTGACCCTCGGGAATATTCATAATCATAAACTCAAGTAAGCTAAGTCGAGGGAAAGGCTTATTCATAGGCGCTCAGTCAGAACAAAATTGAGGGAATAATCATAATCATAAACTCAAGTAAGCTTAGTCGAGGGAAAGGCTTATTCATAGGCGCTCAGTCAGAACAAAATTGATTGGCAGGAAGGGTCAGATTTGGTTACAGGTCAAGATCCATAGGTCAGGCAGTCAGACGGATACGGTGGGTGGTGCTTGGAATTTGAGAGCAAGATAAGTAAGGGGAATAGGAGGAATAGGATTGTGGAAAAGGTTTTTTGAGTGAAGGACCTGCACAGAGATTTGTACTGCAGTTTCAGTGGTGATTACCCAAATTGTATGTCTGTGGTTTTTGTACGGTGCTGAATGCTGACAGTTGCCAGTTCATACAGGCATACATATAACAAATCAGTAGCAAAATGTCACAAACAAAGCTCTTACATTAAGCTGCAGTCTGGAACATGTTATAATTAGTGTAGGATATAAGTGCAGTACTGATTGGGTTTGTGATAGTCTATTGGTTAGCATGTTGGGATGAAAACCCAGAGGCCTTGGGTCAAATCCTCACCAAGGCACAGAGATGCCACGCAAATGGTGGTGGTGATGATGGTGATGGTGGTGGTGATGGTAAGACACATAGTAAGAAAAAAGAATTTGTTCGTGTTTTGCTGTCTTTCTATGACCATCAAGATGGCCGTTTAGCGTTTAAAACCCAGCACCAGCCGTTGTCTTCTACTTGTAAGCTGGATCAGGACTTGAAGGAAAACATGGACTATAGTAGTATGATTTATTTTTAGGCCATTCTGTATGTCTGTCTTTGTGGTTGAGTGTCATTCTGTTTGCATTAGTGGCTGTGCATCTTCCTTTAATTGTTTGCTGTGTTACGTATTTAATTGTTTGTGTGTTTGCCCACACCTACGATTCCTCACAGAGCCGATTGACATATGGCTTATTAACAAATGCATTACTCCCTTTACTTACTTACAACACAGCCGAAAATTGCGTGAAATTCAGGGTTATTGTATTCTGAACCTCAGGTAAACAATGTCTTTAGCACCTCTGTTTCCCAAGGCCTTTTGCCTTCCTTGGCCAACGCCCTTGTTTTTTAGGCAGAACTAGATAACGTGCTAATATGAAAATGCTGTGTTTTGTTGCATTCTTAGGCACAGCACTCGGTGACTGGCATCTACGCCGCGCTCAAGCAGGTGGAAATAGCGGACGAAAGCGACCTGGAGGACTACGCGGTCGAGATCGATATCCTGAGTCAGTTCAAACACACGAACATTGTCGGACTACATGAGGCTTTCTACTTCAGAAACAAATTATGGGTAATATTCTTTTAAATGTCTGTCTCAGGTGCATTCAGAAACAATCAGACTGTTTGTTTTGCTGTTCTGTCCAAATTTTCATTGTCGTTGTTGAGGTACACGTTAGACATTAGAATTAGATGATGAGCCACTTAGAGGCGGCCGTTGATATACTAAATTAATGACCTCATTTTCTTGGCCTCGGCATATGACCGGTCTTCTTCCTCACTAACAGACTTCCCATTTATTGGAAACAAGTGGGATGTCTGTTGTATCAGTTTTAAGACACTTGATATGCAAGTTTATCAATAAGCAAATGATGCTCAGATAACTTGAAAAGTCACCACTAGGAGCTGTTGCACATATGTGGCTCCCCTTGGTAATGTGGCGGGTGCAGATTCGAGCCTCCCATAAGACAGTTACTGTACAGGAACCTTGAGCAAGTCCATAATGCACAGTTGCACAACACCACTGATTGATGCTTAGTCATTAGATAGTGGCACCTGATAAATGCAGAAATGCAGAATATCACCACCACCACCACCGTTTAGCATTTAAAACCCAACACCAGCCGTTGTCTTTTATCTGTAAGCTGGATCAGGACTTGAAGGACAACATGGACTACAGTAGTGTGCTTTATGTTTAGGCCATTCTGTATGTCTGTCTTTGCGGTTGAGTGTCATTCTGTTTGTCTGCCTTTGTGCATCTTCCTTTAACTGTTTGCTTGTTACATATTTAATTGTTTGTGTTCTTGTCCACGCCTACGATTCCTCACTCAGCCGATGGACATATGGCGTCTTAACAAGTGCAACTCTGAATCTGATTTGTGGGCATTTGTAAACAACTTGTTAAGGATCATTTAACAGAGTTCGTTCTAAACCGCAATCGTTGGGTTACAAACCAGGTCCGCTACCAAAGAGACCACCATGACCTGCTAATAATGTTGTTTTTCATTTTCAGATGTATATAGAGTTTTGTGGTGGAGGTGCGGTGGACCGTATCATGTTGGACTTGGAACATCCGCTGTCCGAGCCACAGATCCGTTGCATCTGTAAGCAGATGTGCGAAGGACTTGAGTTCCTACACCGGAACTTTGTGATACACCGTGACCTCAAGGCTGGCAACGTTCTTCTGACTGCAGATGGTGATGTGAAACTAGGTCAGTTCGAATCTAGTTTCTCATTCTTATCTGTGTTGTCATCTTCATTGTCATCAATGTCATCATCATATTATGAGTGTTTCACTGGTGATGTTAAACTGTGTTGGTTCAGATATAGTAATTCATTCTTATCTATTATCATAATCATGATTATCATCATCCTCATCATTATCATCATGATATTATGAGTGTTTCACTCGTGATGTTAAACTATGTTGGTTCAGATATAGTAATTCTTCCTTATCTATTATCATCATCATGATCATCATCATCGTCATCATCATCATCACTGTCATCATCACTGTCATCATATTACGAGTGTTTCACTGGTGATGTTAAAATCTATGTTGGTTCAGATATAGTTATTCATTTTTATCTTTGCTTTCTTTATCATCATGTCATCATCGTCATCACCATCATCATATTAGAAGTATTTCACTTGTGAAGTTAAACTAGGTTGATTCCGATGTCTCTAATATGATTTAGGTCTAAACGTAAGACTCATCTGTTTCAACGTGCTTACACACCGGAGCCTAACCTTTGGTGTCTTTGAGCTATTAGACTTCCACCTGGCTTCTCCAATGGTTAATTATTGCTGATTAAGATTTCACATGAAGTGACCATTGATCAGTGCCTAGGACTTCGCAATAACTGTGCTATAGAAGCCGTTGGATTAGATTAGATTAGATTCCATGAAATTAGGTTAGATGGTGTAAACCATTATGTGTATCACCATTATCATCTTCATCATCAATCAATCAAAATCATCATCAACATAACCAATCCTCATTTATAATCATTTTAGTGTTCTACTGGTGATGTTAAGCTTGGTCAATTATGTATCATTACTACTACAGCGCAGTCACAATGATCATCCCCACTATGAATATCGTCATTTTTTGTGTTTCCTGAGTGCGCTTCGTGCAGTTATGTTGCCTTGATTACCTTGAATGTTGGCGGTAAGTACAGTCGGTGGAATTTTTTATTTCAGCTGATTTTGGGGTGTCTGCAAAAAACTCACGGACGAGGCAAAAGCGAGATTCTTTCATTGGTACGCCTTACTGGTGAGTAGAGACTTTCCAGCTGCATTGTTTGTCATGTGACATGTATGTGTGTGTATGTATGTATGTATGTTTATGTGTGTGTATGAATGTATGTTGTATGTATGAATGTATGCATGCATGCATGTGTGTATGTATGTGTGTATATATGCGTGCAAGTATGTATGTGTGTTTGTATGAAAATATGTATGTGTATGTGTGAATGTATGTATGTGTGTATGAGTGTGTGTGTATGCATGTATGTGTGTAGGTATGCATGTTAGTAAGTATTTGTGTTTATCTATGTATGTACATGTATGTATTAATATTGTGTTAGTATGTACGTACATATGTATGTATATATTCATGTATCTAATTAATAAATGTATGTATGTATGTTTGTTTGTGTATATGCATTTTATGTATGCATGCATAGTGACTGTGAGATAATGCACAAGGCTTCAAACGATGACACTTCAAGGTCTGCCAGTTCAGTTGACTCCCCAGGCAAGTTAGGTGGTTTCCGTCTTCAGATGGAGTTGATGGGGGTTGGATAGGTGGTTGTGTGACTGCTGTTACCTGATCTTCGTTGGCTGTTGTTGGTCCAGTCACCCAAGATTAATATCCAAGTAAATATTAGCACAGGCAGCTTTCCCTGAAGGGGCATTCTACCCGTTCATCATTTGGGACACTGCCTCTGCTATTTATGCTTTGGTGTCTGTCATTTTTGTCTGAGTCGGTTGCTATTATTTGTGTGTAGATTTACAACTTGCTGTGTCTGTCTGTCTCCATCAACGTGCCTGTATGTCTGGCTGTGTTTATTTGTCTGTCCGAACGACTGTCTGTCTGTCTGTCTGTCTGTCTGTCGGTCTGTCTGTCTGTCTGTCTGTCTGTCTGTCTGTCTGTCTGTCTGTCTGTCTGTCTGTCTGTCTGTCTGTCTTTTTCAGTTTGTCTGACTAGTAATATTATGTCTGCAGTCTGGCTGGCTGGCTGCTGACTTTGGAAACAAGGCTGGGTTGTTGGTTGGCATTTGTTGTCCTTCAAATGTGTGCACTTAGCATGAGTTTGCCATAGCTAGAGGGTGCTGCAGCTATGGTTGTTAATTAGTTAATTAACCCGGGACATGGTCGGTTTCATTAGCTACTGATTAACAATTAGCAAACATTGATGATGATGATTATCACAGTTGATGTGACCATTGAGATAATGTTGATCAAGTGATGATTTCGGGGCTGGTGTGGTGGTGTAATTCTAACTTGAAATTTGTATAGCACCTCTTAAAGATAAACTCATCAAAACTAACAGGTGTTAAATGTCATTAAGAAGAGAACATTCATCCATTAGTAAACATTGCTCAGATGACTAGAAGAATCACCAGTGGCAAGATGGTGGTGGTCTTGGTCATGTTGGGGATGATAAGGGTGATTGTGATGATGATGATGATGATGATGATGAGAGTGTGGCTAATATACCTAATGTAACATATGATGTATTGTTAGATCTCCATTTTCTTTTGTGCTACTGATGATAACCGAGATGACTAGATGACGATGATAAAACTTCTGACCATTTGGTGGGAGTCTTAGTGATAGTGATGATGGTGGTAGCGATATAGGATTATTATTTTATTATTCTGTTTTTTACCCACGACTGAAAGGATTCCTCAGTATTTGAAAAAAATTAGAATACATTGGTGTGGAATGGCTGGTCTTTGATTACTGTTATTATTTTTTATAATTATTTTGAAAATTTTATTCATAAATTCAAGACAAGGTCACCTAGCATAGATCAGTAATTACAGTGACATTGATGATACCTTTTTCTTTATAAATACTGTTTTAATTTATTCTGAATGGAAAGAATTCAGAGTTGAAATTGAGTTGAATTGTTTCTTTAGGATGGCCCCAGAGGTCGTTATCTGTGAAACGATGAAGGATAATCCATATGATTCCAAAGCAGACATTTGGTCACTCGGTAAGTGAGGTTCTTAAAAGGTGCTATATAAATGTTCCGATAGATACATACTTGTACGTGCATACTTGCAAACATACATTCAGTACTTGCAAATACATATGTACACACATACTCCAGAGACTCATTGCAAAATGTTCCATTGTATCACATTCTGATATTTAATTCAGTTGTGGCATGAATCCCAATTAGTACAGCCATAGATAAGAAACTTGTAATAACATGACCTCTTTACGAGGCAGTTCTTGATATGACTCCCAAATACAGCATTACAATGAGTTTCTAGTGTACATTCATACATACGTACATGCATACATACACGCATATATATATACACACACATGCTTGACTACTTACGTACGAGGCTAGTCAGTGTCAGATTCAGTTGACGTTGTGATGAATGCCCATAAACCAACACTTTTCCTAATTATTTTTCTAATTATGCGCCACTATTGCTTTGCCCCTTCCTCAGCTTCATATCATGGGTCCACCTTGTGTAAAAAAATTGCTTTTGAGACCCACAAGGTCTTTAAGACCAATGGTTCCCAAATGTTGTTCCCCAGGATTCTTTGGTCATACAGCCCTTCTGATATTCCCCCAGAGTCTCGTATGCATTTTATGCAATTTATTAAAATACATGTAACTGATAATGATACTTACTTACATACTTACTGCATTTTGTTATGTAGAAGAGTGATATTATGGATGTTGTGTGTTTTGTGGGTGTAGGTGTTACGCTGATAGAGTTTGCCCAGATGGAGCCACCAAACCACGAGATGCATCCGATGAGGGTACTTCTTAAGATCCAGAAGTCCAGTCCTCCAACTTTAGACCACCCAACCAAATGGTACGTAAGAGCCTTAAAAGTAGTCTTCCACTTCTTTTTGTGTAGTGATTCCTGCACTGAGATTGTTTGGTCACACGGTGACTTAGGTGGTCTGCGTTTAGAACGCAATGTCTGGATGCTGTGACATCAGAAATAAAAGTGTCTGAGATAGTGTTGTGGCCTTATATGTCTGGAATGTTTGGCCCTAGTAGATTTGAGATGTGATGACTCCAAAGCATTTGCTTCTTGTTCTTACTCATATTCTGTGATTAAAACTGTTCTAGGTCGTCAGACTTCAGTGACTTCATAACCAAGTGTTTGGTTAAAGATCCGGAACAGAGATCAACAGCCAGTGATTTGCTTCAGGTGAGGAACTGCGTATCATGTGCTCAGGGGTCGCACTGCAGTATGTAAATCGAATGTTTGCTGCCAAGTTCTATTCGTTTTATTTGTTCTGTGATGCCATTCAGGTCTAAACTTAAGGCTCATCTGTTTCAACTTGCTTACTTACTATAGCCTGACTTCTGGTTTCTCTGACGTATAGGAGTTTGACCTGGCTCCTACAGTGGATTATGATTCTGATTATAATTTCACTTGAGGAGACCATCGATTGATGCCTTGGGCTTTTTGATACCGGTGCTACAGAAGTCATTAGATTAGATTAGATTAAAGCGCTAGGGGTGTGTTGAGTCTTGGCTGAGCATTTTGGATGGCTCAGCATCTGATCGTATCTGAGGACTCTGATCTAATCTGATTTGAGTTCTGCTAATCCAACCTAATTTGTGGACTTCTGTAGCGATGTTATCCTGTTGAATGGAAGAGCTGCGTGTACATTAATCTGCTCTGATTTTTCTTGTATTGTATTTGTTGATATTTTAAACCGCTGAATGTTGAACGCAATAGCTGTACTGTATAAATCTGCTCAGATCCTTATTGTACTGTTGATATATTGAACGCAGTTCATAAATTTTATTGTATTGCTAACATATAGAAAACAGGTCATAAATTTTATTGTATTGCTAACATATAGAAAACAGGTCATAAATTTTATTGTATTGTGAATGCAGTTCAGAAATTTTATTTTGATATTTTGAACACAGTTCAGAAATTCCATTGTATTGTCGATATATTGAACGCTGTTCGTGAATTTGTGTAGCACAAGTTCCTGACCGCGGTTCGAGATAACCGTCCGGTGATTGAACTGCTAAGTGAAGCAAAGGCTGAAGTGATCGTTGAAGAAAAGGAAGTTGACGAAGCCGATATAACTGTAAGAATTTCTTTATGTCTAGTTTGCAAATTTTAAACTATCTCAGCAGAACTTTTCAGTTTGATTTAATTCTCATCAGTTACGTTTTCTTTTACTGGTTTCACTGCCCAAATCTTCTGCATATTCTATCAGTGTGATCCTCTTTCACTGTGCAATTCTTGTGCATATTTTGCCAGTATGGTCCTTGTTCACTGCCCATATCTTCTGCATATTTTACCAGTATGGTACTTGTTCACTGCCCATATCTTCTGCATATTTTACCAGTATGGTACTTGTTCACTGCCCATATCTTCTGCATATTTTACCAGTATGGTACTTGTTCACTGCCCATATCTTCTGCATATTTTACCAGTATGGTCCTCTTTCACTGTGCAATTCTTGTGCATATTTTGCCAGTATGGTACTTGTTCACTGCCCATATCTTCTGCATATTTTACCAGTATGGTCCTCTTTCACTGTGCAATTCTTGTGCATATTTTGCCAATATAGTACTTGTTCACTGCCCATTTCTTCTGCATATTTTGCCAGTATGGTACTTGTTCACTGCCCATATCTTCTGCATATTTTACCAGTATGGTCCTTGTTCACTGCCCATATCTTCTGCATATTTTACCAGTATGGTCCTTATTCACTGCCCATATCTTCTGCATATTTTGCCAGTATGGTCCTCTTTCACTGTGGAATTCTTGTGCATATTTTGCCAGTATGGTACTTGTTCACTGCCCATATCTTCTGCATATTTTACCAGTATGGTCCTTGTTCACTGCCCATATCTTCTGCATATTTTACCAGTATGGTCCTTGTTCACTGCCCATATCTTCTGCATATTTTACCAGTATGGTCCTTGTTCACTGCCCATATCTTCTGCATATTTTACCAGTATGGTCCTTGTTCACTGCCCATATCTTCTGCATATTTTACCAGTATGGTCCTTGTTCACTGCCCATATCTTCTGCATATTTTGCCAGTATGGTCCTCTTTCACTGTGCAATTCTTGTGCATATTTTGCCAGTATGGTACTTGTTCACTGCCCATATCTTCTGCATATTTTACCAGTATGGTCCTCTTTCACTGCGCAATTCTTCTGCTTATTTTATCCATTTGAATATAATAATCTTCGAGTATCATTGTGTCATGACTGTTCTCGTTGCTCCTCTGTCATGTAAGTACAGGCCGTCTTGACGTACATTCAGTCTGAGTGTGAGATTATTTATTGATTCATTTCCAAAGTTTGTTTTACAAACAGTATCACATAATACAAACTTAGGCTTTGCTGGGGTCAGGAGGGCAATTCAAAAAAGGTCAAAGTTCTGTTGAAAACTGGATTGCCCATTGTAAGTGAGATATTTTTTACATGCACTTAGAAGAGTTTTTGAGTGCCTTTGAGAAGTTCCTACTCTATAAAAACAGTGTCGATTATTATTATTATTATTAAATTAAGTTGATATTTTCCTATCTTTGAGAAATTCCTACTCTATAAAAACAGTGTCGATTATTATTATTATTAAAATTAACATTAGCAGGATGTAGCATGGGTTTGGGCCTTCCCGCATGGGTTTGAGCCTTCCCTGAAATGGTTGCTGTTTAGGGTCTTTGAGCAAGTCCATCTCTCAGAATTGCTCAGCGCCATTGATTAATTACTTAGTCGTTAGGTAGTGGAGCTTTGTAAATGCAGAAATAAAAATACTGTTTTCTCTTACCTACATAAAGAACTGCATGGTCTGTAAGATCATTTTTACCGGTCATTTACCTGTGAATTACCTAGCATTCGCTGGTCATGTTTTACGATCTGCTAGCTGTCATTTATGTATGGATTATGTCTCATTTACCTGTCATTTTTGGCCTTCTGCTGCATATCATTCACCTGTGAATTACCTCCCATTTACTGGTACCTATCATTTTTAGAGCTACCTGTAGTTTACCTATGGATTACCTGTCATTTACTACTCAACCTTTACCGACTTGTGAAGCTTATTATTAACCTGTTTATTACCTCTTAGTCTGTATCTGTCATTGTTCCGTTGCTGTTGTCATTTGACACAGGATGACTTGCAGTTGCGTCAGAAGGGAAACCGGCTTGATATTGATCTCGACAGCATATCCGTTTCAAACTCTTCGACCTGCGGAGAGCCGGCATCTCCAACCGTACGTATCTGTCACTCTATGTTAATATCTGTTGTCTGCTTCTGATCGCTTGGCATGGAAAGGGGAAGTGTCTTCCAGCACGTCACGAAAGCGTCTATCGGAGATTGGCAAAATCATCCCTGGGCACAGATTTTGTACCAGTATTTTTGCTTTCTATTCTGCTTCTGTTTGAAGGATTCTGGTCCAAGTGGTGCTTGAAGCTGACGGGTCGTTGGTGGGTTGCGACTGTCATATGTGTGCTTAAGCAGAAGGAGCGTTTTGCAGTGCTAGGTGACGCTGATGAGTTTTGTTTGCAAAAACATATAGTAGTTTTTTAAGTACTTTTCCAAAAAGACATTACGTTATCATACCTAATGGTACCTCGGTTAGACTAGACTTCTGCAGTGGACTATGATTTTGATACTACATTGTGATTGTGGCACTACAGAAGTCACTAGATTGGACTGGTGAGACAACTGTGACTACTGTGAGAAATTCTGATTGTTTTCTGCCCGAGTTATTTAACAGGCGTATTTTTGTTAAGATGTACAATTTAATTTGCTGTTCATGATGGTTGTTGGTGATTTTCAGCAGTAGTTTTTGATCCAGTTTCAAAATCGAGAGGCTTTTTGATTGCTTGACTCCATCTGCACATTTTGCTGGAATTTTGATGAAGATTCCAGTGAAAGGCAAATCGCAAATCGATGCAGCTCTTGTAGTTTTTCCTCTGCAGTTCGTTGTTTGCCGACCGCTTGACGGTTGCCTTGGCAAAAAGCGAGTTGTCAAACATAAAATTTGTATTGTTTGTCTTTTACTTTCTGGCTTGTTCATTTGAAGACACATTATCCCTGGAAAAAGCATTTAATTGAAAGCTTTAAAGGCATCTGTGAACGGATTCGTTTTTGAACGGTTCTAACGTATTTAGATTGCTATTTTCATGTTTGTGCTTCAGCTAAAAATTTATGCAACCCCATGACCATGCCCCTGAAGGCTCTTGTTGATGGAGGCAAGTATAATAATTGACCGGTTACCTTACCTTACCTTGACTTACGTTACATTTTGCATGTTCAGGTCAAGGCTATGGTTGAACAGCACTTTAGTGAATTTTTGGGTAATGGTGGCTTGTTGCTTCACAAAACTTGCTTTTTAGAGTGAACTGCCTTCTCCGTATATCTTCGGTGATGATTCGTCAAAGGATCACTTGGTGGCACCACTGTACCATCCGGTGTCACCCATGACAGATGACTGGGCTCATCCCGGTTCTGTTGCCGCTGCAGATGATGGCCACCCCTCCGGAAAGAGACAGGAAACAGAGGATAGTGCTGTAGATGTAAGTGACATGGAAACGGAAAAGTCAAATGCGATGCCAGATGAGTCGAATCTGTCACTGTGCGAAGTGCGAAGTGATGTTGACGATGTACAGAAAAATCTCCACAAGGGAAATCGTTTGGCTCATGATCGGAAATCTGAAGCCGTGGATGAGACGCTTGATAAAGGTCAGGAATTAAAGGAGTCCAATTTGCTGATTAGTGGCGGATCTGAGACGAAAAAAGATGCGGCAGAAGAGGGTGAAATACCTTCTCCTTCTGATAAAAAAGAGCAGGAAGTAATCTGTGGCGCAAGAAAGGAGTCTGCAAACGAAGAGGATTTTGCCGAAATTACCGAGGTGCTGAATTTTCTCGATGAGAGCATTGACTATGAGACTCTTGATGGCGGTGCAAGAAACCTGGAACCTGCAAATAAAGATATAGAAGAAGAGCCCTCATTTGAAGAAAGAATGACTAGTGAAGGTGTTCAGAAAAGCAAATTGCAAACTGTTGACGAAAATCAAATGAATACTGACGAGATACAAGTTCCTCACACCATGAATACAAAAGAAGAAGAAAAACCATTGTCTTCAAGACTGAACGAGAATCGAATAGAAATAGATTCTGGAAAAGAGTTCGAATCTAAGAAACGGGTCAGTCAGGAGCAAGACACAGATGAAGAGTCGATTAAACATGGAAAGTTCAGTGAAGACAAGGTGGAAAAGAGTTGGAGTATTCCAGATTCAGGTAACTTTCGAGAAAATGAGCAGTTGGTTGGGCCTAAGAATGAAACTGAAGTTGCGTCTGTTGTGGTCTCTGCAGAAAGCAATGAGAACTTAGATGGCGCTAGCGTGAAAGAGTCTGTGTCGTCGATTAGTGCGATGACAAAAGATATGGAAAGAGAAGGTGAAAAAACCCCTGCTTCCAGTCAAGAGGACCTAAAAGAGGATGAAAAGGAAGAGGATTTCTCTGAAATTACCGAGGTACTGAACTTTCTTGATGAGAACATCGACTACTGTGCCGTTGGCATGTCGGACAGTCTAATATATCAGACAAGTCCATTGCGCAAATTCAAGAAATCAGTTTCCATGGAGTCAGATCATGTTGATCATGCAGAAAACACGAAAGTGGTGGATGAGATCGAAGATCGATCAGACAGATCAGTGAGCGACGATCAAAAAGACACCAGCAGCGACGAAGATGATGTTGAAATCATCGAGATGATGGGGGTTGACTACTCGCTGAACGAAATCTCACGTTCATTCATAAAGGAGGTGATGATGGATGCAATTCGTGACATCAATAGCGACCGCAAACGACGAGAGAAGCGCCACCTGTCGACCGATTCCGCCTCACATTCCGACACCGTCGATCCGGAACTGGAAAACATTTCGCAGATCGAAACGATCGAACGAGTTCCACCGGCAGACGGATGCAACTGCACGGACCGTGTTGCACGGTTGTCAGCTGTCGAGTTGTCTGCTCAGGTCTGTTGCGGGTACAGTCTCTGCCTGCCTTGTGTTGTGTTGTATGCAACGCTTGCGTTGTCTCGTTGTGCTTTGCATGGAGCTTTTCATATTAAACAATGGTATACAACCAATAACATGTTACAGCAGTTCCGAAGTGCATTTTGAAGCGGGGTAGTAGGTAGCTTCTAAACCATAAACAGAACCTGTTAAGACATGGTGTCTTACTGTTTTTAAAAGGTGTCTTAATGTAATGTAATGACGACAATTTATATAGCATCGTAAGTAGCAGGCTACTTCTAGGGTGCTTTACAAAGTCAAAAGTCAGCCCAAGTTCTATAAATTATGCAGTAAATAGAATTTCAGCTGTTTCTTAAATTTCTTAAGCAGAAAATGTTTCAGGAGATTGTTCTGGCGATAAAATTGGGGTGTGTTAGGGTGGCCCATATGGTTAATGAAGACTGTGGTGGGCTGGTAAACTACGTATTTGGGGACTCAAGCACAGAAACGGAATTTTCGTAGAAGTTACTAGAAGTTTTTGCCTGATTCTTTTGTTTTGTTTGAAATCCCTGTTTTGTTGTGCAGAGAATGTTAATCATTACCGCATTTTAGTTCGTGTGTGTCGCTTTTGTTTAGTTTACTGTTATTACGATTCTGCTTACGGTACTGTAGATGAGTTATGCTTTACAACTGTAGATCTTACCTTGTGCAGCATGGAATGTTTTGCCTATTTGAATCAGTTGAGTATTTGTACGTGTAATACTGTAAAAGCCTTTAGTTTGCGTGTTTGCATGTTACTTGTGCCATCATCATAATGCCCAAGGCATCAGTCGATGGTCGTGGAATCACAATCAGAAATCATGATCCATAGGAGAAGCCAGGTTGAATTCCGATGGGTTAGATAACTAGAAGTTAGGCTACGGTGGGTAAGCAAGTTGAAAGAGACGAGACTTTAGTTTAGACCTGAATGACTCAAAGAATTGACAGTACAAACTGAACTGGGCTGTGAATTGTGTCCTGCTTTGGACCGGTTACCGAGAAGAACCAAGAGCTTAAAGCTGTTCGGGTATGGGACACAGCAGGAGAGGAGTCAGTCTTTTGATTGAGTGCAACATCTATGGTTTCAGACAACTAAGAGTAACAGACTTCTGAGAGTCACAACTTTTATGAGCAGCTTGATGGAAGAAATAAGAAATAAGTCACTGAAGCATGTCCAAATTGTGCGTGTAAGTAAGCGAGAAACGTTCACTGGTGCGAGGTGAATGCCCACACAGTGCAGACTGCAATTCATACAGAACATTAATGAAAAGCGCTAACAGTCAAGCATGTCTAAATAAGTAAGTATGTAATCTTCATTAGTGCATGCCAAATAACAGCAATTTACAAACAATGATGTATATGAAACAGTAATTAAAAGCATGAAATAGTCACTGAAGCATGTCTTATTGTTTTGGAGGAATCAATTCACTGAAGCGTATCAGATGCTTTTGTTGTTGTTTCTTTTGAGTGCTAATCTAATGTTTTGGACATTTTTTGTGCTTTGACTGTGACGTTTTCTTACAACACTTTGTTTCTGCGTTTTTACCTTCTGTTCCAAGCATGAAACTCAGAATAGTTATTTTTGCCATAATTTATGATTAATTTACGTAATTTATAAATGTAATTTAGTAATTTACATAAGTTATGATGTTTTCCTAAAATCTGTCAGGTCTTATATTACCACGTTTGCCTGTTTTGGCTCAGTGGATTCTGTAGCGCGCTTTGTCTGTAATCCAACGATTGCTGGTTCGAGCCTGCTGAGCAAACTCCATGTTATGACTTTGTGCAGACTTGTCTGTCAGCAAGCAATAGAATTTGGCATCAGCGTCAGTTGGGAAGTAAACAATGCACTGGCCCTGTGTTGAAGACCTTGGGATCATCCATTGTCGGCTTAAAGGTCCAAAGGAAGGAAATGAGTGTCTGCCCTATGTTCCACTATATTTACTTTACTTTACATTCTTACATTAAACTGATTTATGTATGTATGTCCAATGAAAGAAAATTTTTTTAAAGGTTGGTTACATTATAGTGCAATGTGTTACACTTGAGTTTGAATGCTGCTGTTCCTAATGAGTTATGAGTAATAACCGAATTAGTTTTGCGGTTGTTTTATAGGCCGATGGAAGCCCTTCTCAAGGTCTTGGATTCAATTCGGTCCTTCCGCTATCGTCAGCCGGTGATCAGGTGGTAGATGAGGTGGTGGACGAGCTGATCGAAGAGGTCCTTCTTTCCGCCAACCTCCAACCGTCCATTCCAGGAGTGGTTCTTGAGACAATTACAGATCTGATCAACCTTGAGAATGACATGGCGCTGTCCCGTCCTGGAGAAGACGAAGGGAAGAGGAAAGCGGAAGAGGGGAAGAATGCACCGGTGCAAGATCAGAAACAAAAAGAGGTAGTTCAATTGGATAGAGGGGCATGGTAGCCGATTGGATAGAGGGGCATGGTAGCCGATTGGATAGAGGGGCATGGTAGCCGCCGATTGGATAGAGGGGCATGGTGGCCAATTGGATAGAGGGGCATGGTAGCCGATTGGATAGAGGGGCATGGTAGCCGATATGATAGAGTGCTCTACTGTAACACGGAGAGTACGGGTTCAAGTTTCCTCTGATGTGGTTATGCTTTAGGGACCTTGGGCAAAAAGCCTTCACTCTCAATTGCTCAACACCATCGATTGATGCTTAGTCTAGATAGTGGCACTTATTAAACGCAGAAATAGTAATAATAATATAATAATAATAATAATAATAATAAATATAATTGTTAGTTTCTCTTGAAGTGGCATTATACAACTTTACAATTACTGTTTCAAAATTACAGTTGGCTTTTCTGATTGGTTTGCCTGAACGATGAACTGTTGATTGAAGACTGAACTATTTGAAGAAAAGATTTTTCTAATTGGCTGATGATTGAGATTTCTTCATCATATTTTGCCTTCTTTTCTTCAGACGGGCAAAGAGACGCAAGTGGTGAACATGAAATTCACAGATGAGCCAAAGAATCCAGGCCTTCGAACGAGCGTCGTGATGCGGTCTCAGAATCCAGTGCCACCTGTCAACCCTCAAACGGGAGGACTGTCGCTTGTTCCAGGCGCTGGGACAATCAGTCTCAATCCAGACGGAGACGCTGCAGCCGCTACCCTCAGTCGACAGGCAAGTCCTAAGGCAGACAGATTGTACTTTTTGTGCATATGGTTGTAAAATATTGTAACGGAATGCGTAATTTATGTAGCGCCCCTACAACAAAGATAGGATCTGTCTGGATCCAGGTAAGGAGGTCGTAAATAACATTCCCAATAAGGCAGAAATTTGGTGCTTTTGTTCTGAACATGCCTCCCCTAAGTAAAATGCCTCAGAAAGTCAATATTTCTCAGCGGCTTACAAACGTTTGGAAATCTAACTGATTTATTTGCCTCCCCTAAGTCCCACTATGTGATACAGGACCTTTACTTTATTAATAATTAAGTGGGACTCGAGACCTTTACTTTACGAATAATAAAGTAGCACACAGGACCTTTACTTTGGTAATAATAGTAATAATGTTAGCACCTCAGTCCAATGATCGTTTGACCTTGGGATGAAGATGTAGATGGTGTTGTTGATGTTGCTGTCTGCAGGAGCATAAGAGCCACTACCGTACGCTGAAGAAGACTCGTAAGTACGTGGTCGACGGTCAGGTCGTCACGATGGAAATGGAACGAATCGTAATCGCGGGCGAGGAAAACAAGAAGCAAGAGCAACACGAGCTCTGGTAAATCAACAGATGTTTGTCTAAGCAGAAAATGGTATCTTTAGTTTTAGATTTGACATTCCTGGGTCCTCATTTACTAACTGATTTAGAATGGAGGCCTGAGTGGGCACTAGGGGAATGATTTTCCATGGATGGTTGCACACTCTTCCGAGTACTAACCTGAGGTTGATTTGGCTTAACTTTATCTAACAGCTTTGTATGAACAAAATTAAGCAGCCAGCCGTTGTCAGATTACGTTCTGGGGTAGAAATTGGTTACTGATTATACCAAGTTTTGTCCTATGTATTAGTGCTGATTTAAATCTCTGCTTTTTACACAGGAACCAAACAACCTGGCTTTTGCAGACTTCTAGTGCCTGTGAAAAGCTGGTCTTTCAGATGCAGTTTTTTGTTCTGCTGAGAAATTTTGAAGATTTACTTTGTATCGCGTTACATTACAGGAAAGCCGATCTACGAGAACTGAAGGTACTGCAGAAAACAGAGAACAAACAGTACCAGGACCTCGTCTTGAAGTCAAACTGTCTGAAGGATCAACAGATGAAGAAATTCGAGCAAGACATGCAGGTGAACTTAAAAAGGATCGTCAGATTCTGGAACCTTTTGTTCTTGTGTCGTCTTTTGCTCCTTCAAACAACACGCGTTCAGTGTTTTCATTCTCTGTCTTAAGGAAACTAATTCTCCACATGAAGCAGATTTATTCTTTATCTTAAGAAAATTAGTTTTTATCCTCAGGGTTTTTTCTTTCTCTGAGCAAGTTTATTATTTATTATAAGAAAATTTATTCATTATCTAAAGACAGTGTACTCTTTGTTGTAAGAAAATTTATTCATTAATGATATTCGTATGTTCTCATTTAGTCTAAACCAGTTCAAGATATGGAGGATCTTGTTGGATTTCAACCAAAATTCTCTGCCAAATTGTGATTTTTGACTTTGGTTTTGCTTGAAGTGACTACAGGTTGATGACTTTTGCATTATGATAATGGCATTATTAAATTTATTATGGTAAGTCACATTAGAAGTGTGGGGCATGTTGGTGTAGCGGTATGGTCGTTGCCTCATAACCAGAGGGTCACAGGTTCGAATCTGCCTCAAGCCACTGCATAGTGACCTTGGACAAGTTGCTCACCCACAATTGTCTGTGAGGAAGGCAATGGGAAACCACCTCACTCATCTCATCCCTGAGTGGCATAAAGCCAATGGACCAGCCCTTGGAAGAGAACTCATCATCATCATCACATTAGAAGTGGAAGAATTAGATCTTTTTTCGGATACAGTCAGAGGAGAAAACTGGATGTATGGGATTTTACTGCAAGAATTATCAGGTAAACATTTAAGCAACATTTTGGAAAGTCGTTGTGATCTCAACCATGGCACCAAACTGTTTTGTAGGGTCTTTTGAGAAGTTACGAACTGGACTTGGAGCAGTTGATGAGGCAGCAGAAGATGGTTATGGAAAAGACGGAGGTGGCACAGAATACGGAAATCAGGATGTTCAGTCGGAAGCTCAGATCCGATCAGGTTGGCCATCCGTCTCACTGGCAACTTTTGAAGAATTGAAATCTCCCTAGGTTATGTCTTTATGGATGGTACGGCTGCTTACTGCTAATACTTTTAGACATTAATTATTATTTTTATTATTATTAGTAGTAGTAGTAGTAGTAGTACTGCTATTATTATCAGTACTATTATTATTATTTATCCTATTATTATTATTATTAGTAGTAGTAGTAGTACTGCTATTATTATCAGTACTATTGTTATTATTTATCCCTGAGGTACATGTGATCCCCAAATTAAAAAAGTGCTCCACAGAAATTGAAATGTGTGGATTATTATTATTATTTACCCGAGGTATACAAGATCCCGCAGGATTTAAAAAAATCTCCAGGGAATGAAAAACTTCTGCGATGGCTAGAAATCATCAAGATCTGGCAGAACAAAAGTGCCGTGGAAGACAATAGCGTTAAATTGTGATAGCAATGCACTGGAAATGATAACTGGTTTCTCTCGTATCACCGGTTATACGAGAGAGACAGCGCCCTAACTCTGTTATGAAGAATAGGCCACTGCTGTTGTTATTGTTGTTGTTGTTATTTATCCCGAAGGTACACCTGATCCATCAGAATTTTAAAAATGCTCCACAGAAATTAAAGTCTGTGAATTATTATTACTGTATTAGTATTATTTTTTTACCCAAGGTACACATGATCCCTCAGGATTACAAAATTAGGGGAGCATTATTCTGGGACGGCTGTTATTATTATTATTATTATTATTATGTTTTAACTACTAAGGATTATGTCCAAAAGGTAAGATTCGAAATATTAAGGTAGAGACTTCTTTGATCTGGAATGGCTTGAGGCTTTTACAACAGGGAAATTAAATAAATGTTAACAAATTCATTGTATTGTTTTAATCCATTGATTATTTTGTCTGTACGCAGGAGCGTGAACTGAAGGCTTTTCGCGACAGCCAGAAAGTGGAGTTGAAGCGGCTGAAGGAAGAGGTTGACATTCTGCCGAAGGAAGTGCGGAAGGACGCTCTGCGTAGGCGCAGGGAAGAGAAGGAAATCGAACATGCCGAGAAGGTGAGGTTCTTGTCCAGCTGGACTGGACAAGCTCGGCTGCCAGGTTGTCCAAGCAAATTTTGGATGTTTTGGCATCAACCTTTGAGAGGTTCTCTAGAAGGCACAATTGTAATTGTAATCTGACATTTATAATACGCCACTTCAAGAATAGACTTATCAGAGGCGCTCCCGGCCCGAACCATTGAGACCACTGTCAAATAATACAGACTTCAGGCGTAAATATGCGGATGTAAATATGCAGACACGTACATTCATCTGGGATGCAGAGGTGGAAATTTAACTGTTGGCAAGCATCCAGGTTGGGTGAGTTTTGCATAGCGCTATGTGAATCTTTGGGTGAATTGTATTTCTTTGAATTCGAAGAATGCCTTTGAGGCAAGTGTATCGTGGTGAATTATTCCAAAGTTGGGAGTCTGCAGCCGAGAATACTCACTGGCCTAGAGCTGTCATTTCTGTTACCCCCAACCTTAGTAGATCAGTAATAAGTTAATTGGTTAACAAGTGGCTTAATAAGTTAATGCATCATAAGTGGCTACATGATAATAGTATTAATATTTTCATCTTGTGGTGTGTGTGACTGATAGTCATAGAGGGCCTTTAAGGGTCAATAAATGAGAATACTAGGTGAACAGTAGTAATTACTGTACCAGTAGTACCTTAACAAGTACAGTTATTATAGGGACCACTGAGCATTAGTTGAATGACAGTAGTTATAGTATTAGTAGTACATTAGCTGGTACAGTTACTATTATAGTGACAAAGGATTTGTTCACTGGCTGCTTGTCAGTTCCAGGATCACTTACAAGATAGCTCTCCTTACACGTAAGACTCTCTCAACCAATCAGCCTGCTTATCTGTCATCGTCCTTACAGCGCTATCAGCCATCCAGATCTCTGCGTTCGGCTACACAAAGCCGTTTGTCTCTTCCTGACGTCCGTGACTATCGGTCTGAATTGTCCAGACGCGGATTCAGCAACTCTGCACCAGTCATCTGGAACAGTCTCCCTGTTTACATTACTCACAACAACATCTCATTAGACATTTTCGTACCGTCTTGCGTTTGTTGTCTGACCGAAGTGACTCATCCATGCCTACGATTCCTCGCTCAGCCGATGGACATGTGGCGTGTTAACAAATATCTTACTTACTTACTACTTTGTGTATAAGGATTTGCAGATGGTTTAGGTGAAGTCAGGTGGAACTTTTGTTACAGTAACAGACAAGTCTTCTTAGACGGTCTTTTCTTGCAAGTCATTGTTGGCTGTTAACGACTGCTTACGTCTCTTGGATGTTGTTCAGGAACGGAAGTTCATGGAACACCAGCAGGAGACGATGGAAAAGGCAATGAAGAGGGAAGCGGATAAGCACCGAGATAAGACGGCCATCCTCGAACGCCATTCAATGGAGCTGAGGCATCAGCTGCTGCGAGGTAAACACATGCCGTGTTTCATGTTCCACCGTATGTTGTATTGTTTCATGTTCCACTGTATGTTGTATTGTTTCATGTTCCACTGTATGTTGTATTGTTTCATGTTCCACTGTATGTTGTATTGTTTCATGTTCCACTATGTTGTATTGTTTCATGTTCCACTGTATGTTGTATTGTTTCATGTTCTGCTGTATGTTGTATTGTTTCATGTTCCGCTGTATGTTGTATTGTTTCATGTTCCGCTGTATGTTGTATTGTTTCATGTTCCGCTGTATGTTGTATTGTTTCATGTTCCACTGTATGTTGTATTGTTTCGTGTTCCACTGTATGTTGTATTGTTGCATGTTCCACTGTATGTTGTATTGTTTTATGTTCTGCTGTATGTTGTATTGTTTCATGTTCCACTGTATGTTGTATTGTTTTATGTTCTGCTGTATGTTGTATTGTTTCATGTTCCACTGTATGTTGTATTGTTTTATTCTAATTTAGGATTTTGTATTGTTTTGCCTCTTTGGTTTGGCTAGATAGCCATGCTGCAGCACCTGTTAGAGGTACTTAAAAGGCGCTATATAAATGCAAGGGTAGCCAAATACGTAGGACATATTGTTGGTTTTGTTTGTTAGCACGTGAGGCTGCCATCTGGGAGCTGGAGGAGAAACAACTGGAAGAGAAGCACCAGTTGGCCAAGCGCCAACTCAAGGATCTCTTCTTCCTCAAGAGACATCAGATGATGACACGACACGAGCGGGTAACGATCTTGCTGTCTTCCTCACGACTCACTCGATCATTCACGCGCTCATTCACTCGCTCATTCACTCGCTCATTCACGCGCTCATTCATGCGCTCATTCACGCGCTCATTCACTCGCTCATTCACTTGCTCATTCACTCGCTCATTCACTCGCTCATTCACTCGCTCATTCACTCGATCATTTACTCGCTCATTCACTCGCTCACGCACTCACTCTTGTTTAGTAGGTCTGCCTCGATTTCCGTGCATTCCTATTGATCTGCAGACCATGATGTTACTCGATATTACTCGGTATGACTCTTTTAGGATCATTGCACACACCTTTGAGGCTGTTGTTAATTGTGCATGTTATAAATTTCTGTTTAATAATTATAATCATTAATAATTGACTCCAAAGAGGTAACAAGAAAGGTTTTGATTCGAAGGACACTTAATGGAACGAGTCTTGTTTAATGCCAACAATGTACTAATGTAAACTGAGTCAGAAACTGTCTCAATAAACCCGTGAAATCTAATCTAGAATGACTTTATCAGAAAGCATAAGAAAAGCAGACAGACACGAGAGACAGACAAGATGTTTGCTTGCACAGCCAGGGAAAGAAATAGACAGACACACAGCCAAACATGCAGAAAGACGGACAGCCAACAAACTTGTTAACAACTAGGCAGATTACTTCTACAAGAGTGAATGAGTGAATACAAAAGAATTTTTGGCTTTTTTGTAATTTTCTTAATTAATTAATTTATTTATTTATTAATCGTTTGATTGTTTGATGATAAAAAAAGATTACCTCTCCAAGCGTGAATGCAAAGAAATTGTTTTGTTGTAATTCTGTTAATTTCTGTATCTTTTAAATTAATTAATTAATTTAAAGGAAATGGAGCAGTGTAGACGTGCAAATATACGATCAGAGGAGGAGCTTCTAAAGTGCCAGGCGCTGGAGAAGAAGCGCCTGCCAAAGCAGCAGAAGGCAGACGCCAAGACGAGAGCAGCCATGTTCCGCCAGAGTCTCAAGATCGGTCCGAACCAGTTTACCATGGAACAGGAACGCGAAAGGATCCGACAGGTCTGTGAAATTTCGTTCTTAGTTACTTATCTGGGTATTTTATGTATAATGCCTTCTAAGTAGCTCTTCAAGGCACTTCTCACTAATATGTACATGGTGTGCATGTGTGTATGTATGCATGTATGTATGCATGTATATGTGCATGTATGTGTGTGTGTAGATGTTTTGCATGTTTTATATATCTGAACATTTATATAGCCTAAACAGTTTTAGAGTTTGTTAAAAACTACAAGTTAATTTGTTAGGAAGTAATCTTGTTGAATCACTGTTGAAGCAGTGTTATCATTATTACAATAATAATAATGCTGTTTAAATGTTTTTAAAGGCTTAGGATTGTTTGTTTTCTATCTCTGTCTCTCTCCCTCTATCTTTCTCTCTCTTTCTCTCTCTCTCTCTCTCTCTCCCCCTCTCTCTGCGAACTCAGCTGAGCGTGGCCACGTCAACGATGCGGTGCCAAACCACTATGTCCTGGGCATTCCACCTTTTCAACTCTCAGTTTTCCCCTGCAGTCAAGCCTCTTGAAATTCCGTGCGTTAAAACAAGGAAAGACAAGAATAATTGGAGTGATTTTGTTGTTGAACAGTTTGAGGAGAGCGAGAGGAAAAGACAAAAGAACGAACAGCAGCGACAAGAAGACAAGCATAAACGCCAGTACGACGAACTGCTGAAGAAGAACAGTGCAGCCGTCCGAGAACTGGAACAGTTACAGGTGAGTGGTCTGAGATTAAGAAAATACCCAGGTACACTGGAAACTGCTTATGATGTGCCTTGTTATGATGTGGATTCTGTTATATCAGAGTTCAGAGAAATTCAACAAATGCTTATATGTTAAATAAATCATAGGCATGTGCATAATAAAAATATAAAATTCAATTAAAATATTAACTTTTCCCCATGTGATCTCACAGGATTAAAAACTTATTGGAGAAGTTTTGCAATATACTGTATATGTATCAGTATGTATGTATCACTAAATTTCTATAGCGCCTTTTAAGTAACTCACAAAGGCGCTGCAGTATGGCTACTAACGGTCTCTAAATAGGAACGTCTTGAGACGGGCAGAAAATGTTAAAAATATAAAAAAATAAATATAAAAATATCAATTAAATTATAATGATGGGCATTATAAAGAAAATGCAAAATACAGATATAAATAAAGTGGATATATTAAAATATATATAAATATATGAAGAAAATTTTATTTTATTTAAATTTTATTTAATTTCTGTTGTATCCCTGGGATTTTTTCACTGCCAGATATTGGCGAGTCATAGCCATTCAAGATGTCCTTCCGATATAATAGAGAATATATATAAAGAAAATTTATATATGAACAATTTGGAATTGATGTGTTGTAGACGGAAAAAAGAAAGATTTTGATGGACCATGAAACACAGAAACTCAAAGAACTGGAAGAAAGCTACAACGTCGAAGCAAAAGAATGGAAGGAGAATCTACGGCCGCGAAAAATGGTTATTATCTGAATTATTAATGGTTAATTAGTAATTAAAAATTAAAATTATTGGCTAATTATTAATTTAAAATTATTATTATCGGAATTATTAATGGTTAATTAGTAATTAAAATTAATGGCTAATTATTGATTAAATTTATATTTTTTTTCTGAATTATTAACAGTTAGTTATTAATTAAAATTTAAATTTATTGCTAATTAATGATTAAAAATGGTTATTATCTCAATTATTGATTTATTAATGGTTAGTTATTAATTTAAAATTGTTATTAATAGAATTACTATCTCAGCAAAAGGAAACTGAAGAATATGTGGCTTTGATTTAATTATTTTAATCTATTTGAATTTCTATTTTTTTTTTTATTTCTATTTATTTTTATGTTTTCTGTTTGATTGTTGATGTACTGAAAGTATATACCCAGCCAGCACACACACATTGGGCCAACTGGTGATGCTGGCAGGTAATTCATTCGATTGTACGGCAGTTTGAGATTTTTGATTATGCTTGCTGAATTTGGATTAAGATTTAGTCAGATTTGGATTACGATTCGGTGGGGTTCGGATTATGATTCAGTGGGACATTGATTACAGTTTGACAGGATTTGGATTATGATTCGGTGGTACTTGGATTGTAATTTGAAGGGCTTTGTAATTGGATTATGGTATTGGGCTTTGTATCATGATTTTGGGGATTTGGATTAGGATTTGGTGGGATTTGGATTAGGATTTGGTGGGATTTGGATTAGGATTTGGTGGGATTTGGATTATGATTTGGTGGGATTTGGATTCTGATTTGGTGGGATTTGGATTCTGATTTGGTGGGATTTGGATTCTGATTTGGTGGGATTTGGATTATGATTTAGTGGGATTTGGATTATGATTTGACAGAATTTATGACTTTCTTTA
The DNA here is from genome assembly GCA_964023275.1 of Norana najaformis. Classification (NCBI taxonomy): domain Eukaryota; kingdom Metazoa; phylum Annelida; class Clitellata; order Crassiclitellata; family Hormogastridae; genus Norana; species Norana najaformis. Next base: position 60,961,410 of record OZ029913.1, read on the forward strand.
TAGTTCGTTATGGTTCACTTTTTTGATTATTACCTAAGTGATGAGTTAATGATTGATTTGGACAGAAACTCGAAGAGGAGTTTACGAAACAGCGAGCCGCACAGGACCGCTTTTACAGTTCCTCACAAAGTTCCGACGCCGAATTCTCATTTAGCTACAGCAGTTCATCTTCTGAAGACACTCTGCCAAATTCCTCTAGAAGCTCGGCGTCTGGTCGTGTGTCACTGGCATTCTAAGCAGCCAGGACCTTTTCAGAGCCACCGCCGGTTTCTTGTTTTATCTGGCTGTGATCTAAATCGAAATTAATAGAGCAGGAGAATTAATTCTTGTCGTGTGTATCAGTCGCGAGTGTCTCCAGTTGCTGAGATCATTCAGGAAAAAATTGAAAATTTGTGTTTTGGGATTTGAGGAATGAGGTGTGTTTGTTGAAACGGTGAATTTTAAGCAGCTGACTATAGATGGAGTCAATTCGTGGGCCTTTTTAGGGGCGAGAGCAACTAAAAATAAAAATCTATCGCGCTGCTCTGTAGAAAAGCAAAACGGATTGAGACGAGTCTGACCCCGCTGCTCTTCTCAGGGGTTACCCTTTCTTCAATGAGATCTGTGCAAATTTGATTAGAATTGTTTGTATTTAGTTGTGAGGATTGTCTGTATGGGGTATTTTTCACTTTTGGATGACTTATATCGCTTTGTTATGCTCTTGCCTCTGGCATCTTTGCAGAGGAAGGGAGATGAGGCTTTATTTTTTAAGGTGGTTAGTCTTGCAAGAGTCATGAACAAGAAGTCTGTTGTAAATGTAATGTGATGTAAATGGTTGTAATTTATCAAAAGCTGCAACAAGCTATCCTGCTTTTCCTCAGCACTTTCACTAATGCAGGCCTAACTGGATATAGTCCAGTGTCTGATTATTAAACCATTACTGCTTTGGTCCCGAAGACCAGACACGGCCGAGAGAAGAAGTTGGAAATTTGCTACTAAATTTATTATATTTCATTGGACTTCTGGTTGCATTTTGCATGTAAGCACCGGCCCAACTCGGTGTGTCAGTTTTTCTCAATCACTGGACTGGGATCACCTGATAGTACTTGATGTAAATGTTCTGAATGAATGATGAATATTTGAAAAAGCATTTCACGACCGCTGACTTGAATTTTGAGTCTTAATCAGCTAGCAGAGCAGTAACATGCTGCATTTGTGAGCTATGGAAGAAGTCGAAATGACGAGACAAGAACTGGTCATGTCTTTTGTGCTTTTTCGTTGTTTAACGTTTTCTGTATGAGTTGAAATTTTTACGATCAAAATCTTGTTGCAGATCAAACGCTTTGTCTCATTCTTTGAATGTTCTGATTTAAAACCTATCTTTTTTTATATTTTACGTCAGTATTTTTATGTTCGTCACTAGCGCAGTCATATCAGTTTATTAAAGGAGTTTATTTCATATAATTGTGGAAACAAACATCTGTTTATGCCGGACGGTCCTTTCAACATATGTTATTGTCCTTGGGATTCGGATACATCAAAGCCAGGGACACAAATGCAGCTTAGGATATAACCAGCATTGGGCAAAGACGCACTCTCAAAATGAAAAGAGTTACTGAGAGGAAAAATTAACAAGAACTTAAAAGAAACGAATGGTTAAAGCTCTGATATGGAGCATGGTGTTGTATGGATCCGAAACATGGACCATGAGAAAGGAGGACATCAAGAGATTTGAGACCTCTGAAATGTGGATTGGGCAGAAGACGGAAAAAGTTAGTTGGATGGAATACATAAGAAACAATGAGGTGCTGAAAAGATCTGGGGAAGATAGATCTGTGATAGCTACAATAAGGAGGCGACAGAGAAATGGATTGGTCATATACTGAGAGGGGACTCACTCTTGAGAACCGTCATTGAGGGCAGAATAGAGGGGAGGAAGACTAGAGGAAGACCCTTGGGAAGAATGACGGACAGATACAGCAGGCTGAAAGAAGCACATCACTGAGAGGAGTGGCATCATCGGACGTTTGAACCTGCTTGAGGGCAGAGAACCAGAAGAAAAAGAATGTTACAGCGTTATAATTCGGTACTTGTCGTGTTGTTATGTTACATTACGAATGCCATCTTTTGGGAGTTTTTGTTGTTATCAAACTTGGTGTAATTTAGCAGATCATGTTTTTACGTCATTCATTACGTATTCTTTAGTATTTGGGTGTTTACTTTGTTACATCATGAATTGTTACTCGGAAGTTTACATTTTCACATCTATATAGTGTATGCTATTATTTGGAAGCTTACATTTTCACATTTTATGTGATGTATGCTGCTATTTGTCACATTATGCGTTGTATGCTATTATTTGGAAGTTACATGGTCACATTTTCGCCTTAACACAACCAAGCGTTTCTAGCTGCAGCTACTCTTCTCAATTGGCTGATCTTGTTCACTTTAGAATGAGACAGTCTAGTTTTGTGTGTCTAGTTACGAGCCACGTTTCACCATTTTTAACTTTGGAAATCAAAAATCCTTTTTAGGAAATCAACGACGAGTTAAATTCCGTTGAACAGTTTGATGGAGCACATAAGAAAATACCTTGGAATTCACCTCCCTACTTCCACCGGTATTCGCTTGCCGACCAATAAAGGATGGACGGCTGAGCGGTCACCTACTGACAAGATGTTTAATTATACGAACGAGTGCTTTTTGCAATAATGACAAGATATGTTCAAGAACTTTTCTAGGCGTGTTCTGTGAATATTGTGGATGGATTTCTGGATGACTGTTGCCGTTGACGTCTGAAAAAGTTTAAACTGTATACTGACAAATTCTGTTATTGTGTGTGCTAGTCTAGTGGTTTGTGTGCTCGACTGTCAATGCAGAGGTCAGAGGAGAAGTCTTGGAAGTCCCGACAAAAAGACATTTTGAGATTTTTCCCGCTAGGGCCACGTAGTGAACTTGACTATAAAATGAGTACACCGACTGTACACTGTTGGTTGGAAGATAGGGTGGGCATGAAGAGCAGTGGCCACCCGCCCTTATACAGGGCACGGTAGCCGATTGGTTAGTGCGCTTTGCTTGTGGAAAGTACGGGTTCAAGCCTCCTTCCCTGAGACGGTTACTGTGTAGGGACCTTGAGCAAGTCCGTCACTCACATTTGCTCAGTTCCGTCGATGTTTGATTGATGCTTAGTCATTAGATAGTGGCGCTTAATAAATGCAGAAATGATAATAATATGATGAGGGTAAGAAAATGAATTCAAGAATGTGTTCATGCTAGTTGTTGATTTTCAGGTGCAGCTCAAGCGACTGTTTTTCTTCTGTTTCTTAATTTTTTTCTTGAGGTACTGGCTTCCAGAGCAGTATTTAAGGTCAACAAGAATGCGACTGATTTGAGTTGAAGCAGTATTTAAGGTCAACAAGAGTGCAAGAGATTTGAGTTGAAGCAGTATTTAAGGTCAACAAGAGTGCAAGAGATTTGAGTTGAAGGAGTATTTAAGGTCAACAAGAATGCAACAGATTTGAGTTGAAGCAGTATTTAAGGTCAACAAGAGTGCAAGAGATTTGAGTTGAAGCAATATTTAAGGTCAAATGGAGCTGAAAACATTTGAGTTGATTTGCACGAGCATTTCAGAACTAGTTGTGTTGTATGTCTAGAAACCCCACGACGGCTGTTTTGATGGTTAGGTTTGTATGTGTGTGTTGTATGCATGTATGTGTGTTCTGATGCATCTTTTCCGTGGTGTTTTATGTAACCTTTGGGTTGTTGAACTTCTGGTCTGTTCAACAATTCAGACTCTGTGACGGTCTCTCAGGGTTGATGAATCAAATGACGTGTGTTCTGTAATTTCTTTTATCAAAATGCAGGCCATGACCGAGATGACAGGAATTATTTATCACTGTTTTTATTACTACTAACGTTATTATTGTAGTTACTGTGAATTATTAGAACTTGAAGGAGCATATTCTATGGGAGCTGTTAATTGAATTGAGTAGTATTTTACTATTATTATTATTTCTATTATTATTATTATTATTATTATTAGAACTCTGACATTACAATGTAATTCACCTCTTGTGGTTGTCCAAAGTATTTTCTTATGACTATTCTGTGTTGAGTGTTATTATCGTTTATGGTTTAAGGAAACGTTTCGTTGATTGGTCTGCAAGAGAGACCGCTAATGAGATAAGTAAGTAATTAGTAAAGTATTGATAGACAAATAAGTGTTAGCACTTTTCCACTGGCACGTGCAACAGTTGTCAGTGCCAAGTGGAACATGGTGCACGGTGTGGACTTAAGTTGTATTAACTTTTGTATTTATTTTGCTTTTTGTTTCCATCTTATCAACTTTGTATACCGATGGTATTTAACTGATGTCGCTGATTCTAATTGTTTTGTGATTGCTTTACTCATTTTGAACGATTAATGCTTATTAATTTTCTACTTTATGGCAATGTCTTGTACATTTTTGCTGTTTTCCAGTTATATTTCGGCTTGTGGGGTAAACTTCTATGGGGTTTTGTGACAGCTTAGTGGTTAGCAAGCTGGACTGTTGATCAAAAGATCGGGGTTCAAATCCTCACCAGGGCAGAAACATGTTTCAAGATTTCTGCTTCACTTGCACCCCCTAGCCAGCTAAGCTAATGAGTGTTCTGGCCATGTGGAAAGATCAGATGGCAAGGACTGGCCACCCGCCTTTGTATACCGAGGCCAAGAAAAATGAGGTTACTGCAGCGCATTTCGTTGGGGGTTATTCCCAGATATGGCCACATCTTGTCCTATATTCGAAACACTTCACTGGCTCCCATCCAGCAGCGTATCATTTTGAAGATCCTATCTCTTATGTGCAACTGTATTGCTGGCTTTACTCCCATTTGCCTCATTGACCACTGCACACTGGTCTCCTCATTGCCGGGCCGTAGGATCCTCCGCTCAGCCTCCTAGGATCTCCTGTTTGTCCCTCGCATGCAAACCATTGCAGCCCAGTCCAGAAGCTTTGCCTATGTTGAGGACTTGCTGGAATCATCTCCCTTACGAATTGAGACGAGCTCCTTTCTCTCCCCCTCTAAGTGTTCCGCAGGCACCTGAAGACTGTGCTGTCTAACAGGTATTCTACTTGTTCGGGTCGGGAGCAACACTGTTGAGTTTATCCTCTAAGAGGCGCTTTATAAATCTTAAATTACAATTACTTCATACTCATGGCTGGTTGTCAATGTTAGCTGAAGAATTTGACAGATTTTAGCAAAAGGCATAAAAGATTGATTGTACATATGAACCTGAAGAGCAAGAGAATGACTTATGGGGAGGGGTAAAGAATCCAAATTTCCTATAGTTCCCTTTTCTTAACCCTTAAACTGGCATTGGATGAATCTGAGCGCCAAAATTACGGATAGGCCCAGCGCTCTTTACATTTTAAGCTAATTTAAGTAGAAATACAGTAGAAATGTGAAGATAATATCGCAGGTGAAACCCACTGTGGGTCATTTAAAAAATGAATGTACTGATGTCTTTTTAACGGTCGTGCAGGTTTATTTGTGTCCGGCTATTTGTCTGGCGCTGTCTGAAGCCCTTACAAAGGTAGTGTCTGCTATGTATTGGCCTGGTTTTGTGTTTCTTTTCCATTTGAGTTGTGGTTATTAACTAATGTCATGTTTTCATTCTAGAGTTGAAGCTGAGCTCTTTATGTACAAGATTTACAATGTTGTATGCAGAAACATGGGAATATAATACAATGGGAATATTATTCCATGGGCGCTCACAGTCCTAGTTCTTTTACATGGTATGTCCAGTGCCAAAATTATGGATAGGCAGTATCCATACTACCTATATTGTTGCATTTTAAGCCATGGGAATGGTAATATCTACCTCGTGAAATTACTTTTTGGAAATAAGACAGAGGTTAGAGTTTTCGTGTGAGTTGTCTGTACAGATGTAAGAGTTGAAGTGAGAGCTGTACGAAATAGTTGTGCGCAAGTTGAGTTTCATGATGAGTTGTCAGCCTGGGTGTTAGGTGAGACACTTGTTGTTTATTATAAAATTGCTGTAGGAATTTAAAGCCTGGGGTCATTCTACTGCCTGCGATTTATTTTGAGCCAGTAGTTTGTAGCCTTAGTTACTTGCTAAGTGTGTCTCTGTATGTGCTTATGTTTGTTTCATTGTCAGCGGCAAGATGTGTGATTGTATGTATGTCACACTCTGTGTTCTTTTCAGTTTGTGTGTGCACCTCGGTCACGTGCGTCAATCACACCGCTTCATATATTTGCTTTAATCCAAGTGGTGCTGTTAATTCTTCCATCTTCTGATCATGGCTGGTTTTTGTGCTGTTTGGTGAAAGTGGTAGACGGTTCTTTGTGGTTTAAAATCGTGTGTTCGAAGCAGGCAGCGCTTAATGCCAGCGCTAGTCTTGTGACTCATTACACAGGTATGTTTGCTTAAGCACTCTGTCTGGTTTATAGAAGTAGGATTTTGGCAAATCATAGACTTACTACACACACTATACAGTATTTTCGTATGTAATGTGTAAAATAACCAAAGCGTTGACTAACATTATGAACATGGCGACTTGATGAATAGATTTTTTGTAGTGCAAACGAACACTATGTAAATTTTCGCAAATCGTTTAATGTGTTTGTATCAAAAGAGTATATAAATATATAACTACAGTTTCTTTGGATTAAAAATAAAAAATGGATTCTTCGAACTGTGTATTAACAGTAGTGCTTCTTTTGTTCCGAGGTGCGTTTTATGGCTCTCGTAATAATAAAAACAGTAGTTGAAGAGCGGGTGGTTATAAAATAATAATGCATCAATACATCTAATTTTACGTTTTAATATTTCATTTATTTCATTAAACCTTTGACCACATGTCCCTAGTTGAGTGATTGACAGAAGCCACGCCTACGAATGACGTCACACGTACGGACGCTCTGCCGATAACGACCAAAATAGCAGAAACGCCGATACTGAAGCGTTATTCAGTATTCCAAGGATCATTGGAAATAATAGTATAAAGTGTCTTTCAAGACAAGGTGTGATTTACCAGATTTTTTAAAGTTGGTAACAGAACAGAAAAATCGAGCTCTAAGAAAACACTAAGACGTTCTTTCAAGTTTTGTAAGTAAAATGCTACATTCCATCGAATGACATACACAACGACCGAAAAATGTTCATATCCTCGTAAGCGAGAGCCATGGCTAACGAACAGTGTCACAGGTCAGTTTTACGTTTAAAATGTAGATGGCGTTACGGCTGAAAACGTACAACACAGAAGCCGTGAAGGAATTGTACTTCGTTTCTCGAAGGGTCGTCCACAAAGGATGTCCGCAAAGGGAAGGGTTGCGGTCATGGGAGGGGGTTATGCCCAATGCGGACGTCCGCTTCTAAATGTGTTACATAGTGATGTCAGTACGACCTATGACTTAAACACCAACTTCAGTCAGACTTGTACTGTGCTGAATCTTATTGTACATCGTTCTGTTATCATTTATTGTTGGACTCGTGCGCGCCGACCTTGGACATTGTAAAGCACCCTTGAAGTAGCTTTTTACTGACGATGCTGTATAAATTGTCGTAATTACAATTAAAAGAGTACCGTTGTAGGAACTAGGAAGGACGCGTCACTGTCAAAGTACCCCACAGTTAGCCCTGCAAGATCAACAGCGTACCTAATACAGGCATTAGCGCTCCACTGGAGCGCGGACTTCTGCAAATAAAAGGGGAAGGTAATACCAAAGGTAAGGGGAGTGTAATACCAATTGTTAGGGGACAACGGAAGTGAGGAGTGCAAAGTAGGTCATTTTTCCGGACGTTCTTCATGAACGACCCCACAGACCCTTTTTAAATGCTCGTGTGATGGAGACAGCAAAGATATAGTTACGGAAGAATTGCACATTTCCGGCAGAATATAGTTTATATGGTTCCTTTCTAAGAACCTCTAAAAGTACCGGAACAATGTGCTACTGGTACTGCTGGTACTAGAACTATATGCTGCCGGTACTGCTGGAACTCACACGATTGACACTTTCCTTCATCGCCGTAACTGCACTCAGTCCGGTAACGAAGTGACGCATTTTATTGATGCTTTGGACAACCATCTTGTTGTGCGGATCTATGTCGAGTTTCGTCGGATCTTCGACGAGCTTTCCCTTGAGGAAACCGCGTCTGATGGCTTCGATTACGTGAACCGTCTCCCCGGTCAGGTTGTTGTAGTAGTTGCCCGTGTCACGATCAACGAGTCTCCTCTGGACCGCTTCCATGAACGGCACTCGCTTCTTCAGCCGCTGGTCGACAACGGCGCGGATCACGTACGTCCTCGTTCGTACCTCGCTGTCCTCGACTGCTCCTTCATCTGTGTCGTAATCAACGAGGACCCAGCCGCTCTCGACCGCATCTTCCATCGATATCTTCTCCCCCGAGGTTTTGATAATGAAAGATGTTCCCTCATCGACCACCAGCCCACGTTTCTTTGCCTCGGACAGATCCACCCGCTCTGCGGTCGACGCATCAATCACGGCATTGATAGTGTACTTTCGTGACTCCATCCGATCTCGTATCGTGATCAGGCCGAGAGCCTCCGTCTTCGGTGTAGATCGAGTCTTTGTTACGTAGTCGACCTGAATGTGACCTTCGCTGAGGGCAAGCGCAATTGCCTTGGTTTCAAACGTGTCCGGGTTAACGTACAAGCCCTGCGTCATATTCATTATGCCTTTCTGGATCGCCTCCTGCAGCGAAACGTTCGTCCCTGTACGCGGATCCTTGACGGCTCGGATTATGTAGCGATTCTTCTCTTCCTGGGATGTCGAGGTCAGCTGTTCTGCTTCGATTGCTTGCTTCCATGATCCACCGCCTCCGTAGGAACTCGCGTCATCTTCTGCTTCACTCATTGGAACGTGAACTGTCTCCTCACAGATCTCAGTTGATTCTACTGTAAATGTCGTTGTGTAACATCTACAATAACAAAAATAAAATTACTCATTCTTCAAATGGTAATAATAATAATAATAAAAATAACAATAATAATAAAAATAACAATAATAATAATAATAATAATAATACTGATATTAAAATTACTACTACTACTAATAATAACAATAATAATAACAATAATAATAACAACAACATAACAATAACGATAGTAATAATTTGCCCTCTGAGATCTCAAAAGTCATTTAGACAGCTGTTCTGTTACTTTTCTCAACACGCTAGTTCTGCCAGTTTCTGTCACTAAATTTAAATTGAAACTGAAACCAAAAGTAAATAACACGTAAAACTATAGCTACCCTTACCTGAGTTGTTTGTTGTTTGAAACATGATTTTTGAAGTCCTCAAGTTTCTCGAAGATGCAGATTGGTCGAGGTTTCCTTCCTTTGAGCAGAAGGCGAAAGTTGTTCCAGTAATCGTAAAACAGCTAACAAAAACAGATTCATAGAACAGATAACAAAAGAAAAAAGATTCATAGAACAGCTAACGAAAGAAAAAAGATTCACAGAACAGTTAACAAAAGAAGAAACAGATTCGCAGAACGTCTAACAAAAGAAAAAACAGAATAGAGCAGAGCAGGCCATAGATGATGAAGTGATGATGTATTATTGATATATGCCTATGCAGTTAACAGACAGCTCTGTTCGAATAAACAAGATTGGTCAGATTAAAACACATTAAGACTGAACATAAATAAACCTGGTAACAGTTGAAAGTTTGCAGTAAACTGGAAACAGTTTCTTTGCTCTTGCTTTTGGCTGAAAATAAATAAAATTCGTGACAAATAACAAGGATTTATAATGTGTATATTTATGTATATATGTATGTAATGTATGTATGTAATGTATGTATGCATGTATATATGTATGTATGCATGAGTTTGTTTGTTCGGGAGAAATGCAAAGTTTACGATTAGGCTTTCCCAACACAGCTCAGGAAAGCATGTAAAAACAGATGAAAATTATAAAACAAGTCATAAAAAGCAAAAATAAGTAAGAAAACAACACAGAAAAGTGTGTAAAATAGGCAAGAAAGTGTAAAAAGGTCAAAAGCATATAAAATAGCATGCAAAAAGCATGTAAAAGTAGATCAGAAGTGTGTAAAAGTAGGTCACAGTTGGTATAAAGTCAAGGTCCAGAGGTTAAGGTACAGTAACCCTTACCTTTAGACTGCTTTGATAATTCTTCCTCGAGACGGTCTAGAATGTCATGCAGCTTGTTTAGTTTCGAGATTATTGATGATCCATTCATTTCCAGTTCAGCCAGGTCTCGCTCTGACAGATGCTGAAAGCAGAAGTTTGCATCATGATCATCTATTTTGCTCCAAAGGGATGGATGGATGGATGGATGGATGGATGAATTGATGGACGAATTGATGGATGAACTGATGGATGGATGAATTGATGGATGGATGAACTGATGGATTGATGAATTGATGGACTGAAGGATGGAATAATGACTGAATTGATTGATTGAATGAAAGGCAGATTAATTAGTGATTGATTGAGAAAACATAAATTCTCTACATCAAGAAACCGGCAACTGAAGGACTTTGAAAAACTTTTAATAAGGATTATTTTATGTATTAAGCATTTTATTAACGAATAAAATTTTCCACTGGCATACCAGTGATTGAAAAGCCCTTTTTGTTGACCGAAGAAGAAGTTTACCAGACTGGCTGAGACAGTCAGTCCACGAACTTAGCAGCTGAACAAGTAACCTGTAATAAGTAACAGCAATTCTGAATAGCTAGTAACACAAAATTACAGACTGAACAACAAATAATAATAAGAAACTGTAAATTTTGAACACATTATATAAAACTACAAAGTTTCAAACAAAGATATAGGATCATTCAGAAAACATGTAAATTAAAGATTTACTTGTAATTCATGTGTTGTGTAATATTTGACAGTTTCATGACATTCTAGTCCGAAATATTGTTAATATATGGATATAAAAGTATTCCTAGTGTGTAGCTGAACTTTCTTGCGATTCCTTTTCACTTTATAACTTGCTTATTTACTTGCTTGCTCTACTTAACAATCAAATCTGTAGATCAATCTCTCATCTGTACAGTAATCCTTGCATCTTTTGAACAAAACACTGGAAAAGTACCAAATAATTGTCTAAATCAGTAATGCATAAATATATCCAACACAAACATTAATTCTGAGCAGTTTCTAGCTTGAAGTGAAAGGCCTAATTAAGCAAGTCTCCTATTATGCACATTTTGTAATGTCAGTAAAATCAGGTGTAAAAAATCCCCTAAACCGGTTCAAATGCCACTCACCTTTGTAGAAGGCTGGAAACTGTTCTGTCGGTACTTGGAAGAATAAAAACCAGCAAAGGAACAAAATCTTCCTTCCCAACCTGAGTTCGAACCTACAAAAACAGAAATTGCAAAATATGCAAACTGCATTATTACAACTGCAATTATATTTTTAAAATTTCTGATCTAACATAAAGTTAGGCTAGTATTTAGACTCCAAGAATCATACTGCTATCAGCATTACTGTCTTGACCTTTTTTAGCAAACCAGGAAAGTAAAAAGAAAGTGAAAACAGGGACAATCACCCATAATTCTGTATTGTTTCTTCTAATACATATATAATTATAATAATCTGTTTACTGACATTTGACATAGTGCATACTCCGGTAATATATACTCTGGCCCTGTACTTCCGGGCAATGACATTAACTGCGGAGCTATCATTCACCCGTAGTTGTTGCTGATTGAACGATGCCTAATAAATCTAATATAATGGTAAACAATCCGTCTGTTATCTAATTTTACTGGTCATCTAATTGAAGGTTAGTACTGGTAAGTAATTTTGCAATTCTCATTAGTCAGAAGTATTGTGATTCTGGCTGGTCAGTCTCTTTGAAATTCACTTTGGTCACCAATTTTGCATTAGTATTTTTGACAAGTAATTTTGCTTATACTGTAGTTTGAAAAAAGTTACCTTAATGACATTGGGCTGAGATGTATCAGTAACAACAAGAGCATCACCCTCCTCAATCTGTAGCTGAAATAAAATAGTATTAATAAAAAAATAACTGGAAAGTTAACAAGATATTATTTGTTTATTGGTTTGTTTTGTTAATGAATCAATAATAACTACAAAAGAACAGTAATTACAAAATAATAGGGCCAACTAATTTCTAAATCATTAGCAAAAATAATTAAAAACTTAAAGTATCATGCACTTAATTAAATGTTAAAAATATCTATTTTAATCTGAGTTTTTATTCTTAGCCCAATTATGACTTGTTTCTGTGTCACAAATTTCTCAACTCTTTTGTAATTCATTTTTCACCTGTATTTCATTATATCTCACCTGTTATGTCATTAATTTCTCACCTGTTTTGTCTGAATGGATGATGGCGCTTGTATTTTACGGCCTTGCAGCCGAGTTGCCTGCAACGGAGGCAGAGCTGAACCACTGACAACCAAAGCATCCACAATCTGATTCCAGTTCTTGAAATCTTGTGTCATGCTCTAGATTTCAAGCACATGAGCTTAGATTAAAATCAGATATGACTGGATGCAATTATACAAGACTAGAATACATTTATGATTTCCTCTACTAAGACTATGTTGGAATATAGGCTACTCAGACTAGACTATATTTAGATTAGACTAGACCTCAGACTATACTAGACTAGACTTCATTTAGATTAGACTAGACTCATTTATACTCAAGACTAGATCATATTTTGACTAGACTAGATATATTTGACTGAGCTATACTCAGACTGGACTAGACTATCTTAAGACTACACCGAACTACATTTAGACAAGGCTTGAGTCGTACTAGACTATTTTCAGGCTAGTTTAAAGCAAAACTGTACTTAGACTAGTTACTAAACTAGACACGATTACAGAAGCGACTATAAGCGCAGAGTAGCGTCGCCCTCCTCCTTATCGCAGTTTGGACGGGTGTTGGCGTGTTTGTAGGATGTTCAGATAATTGTAGTAATTCTGGGAGGAGTTTATTTAGGAGTGGTAAAACAGCTATGACTATGGAGCGATTTCCAACTTTCAAGGAACGAGGCGACTGGAGAGCGGAGACGTGTTAGGGCGGAAGAGGAGCGGCTTGAGCGAATTTCTTGGATAAACATAGATTGTAAATAACCGAGAGATAGATCAGAGTGTTGTAGGTAAGTGATAGGACTTTATAGTCTTTTTTCCGGTATTTTAAGCCTGTGAAGTGATTTGGAACAGGAGTGATGTGAGTGTTTGGGCCTTTGGTGGCAACACGACTTGGAGCTTGGAGGACCTAGGGTAGCTTGGACTTGCCCAATGAATCCCAATGCTGACGAGTTTAAGTGAAGTATCGCCAATTAAATTATAAATTACGTTACATTACAATAAAATCCTTCTCCACGTGTCTCTAAAGTCACCTGAACGAGAAGTCGTAGCGCTTCCAAACTATCAACGCTGTCTGGATCGAGCTTTCGTAGTTTCTCGTGCATTCGCAAGGTGGCGCCAGATGTCTCTTCCTCGTACTCGACGACCCGCAAACAAAACTATTTTCACGACAGAAGCAGACAAAAATTATTTTCCGCCGCCATTATCAAAACTATTTGTCTGGACAGCGTAGGAAAATGATGCAGTAAATAATCATTTCGCCATTAAATCACGTGGGCAGAAAATAACAGCGACTGGTAAAGGTCCAGTGGAAAAAAGAGAATGTGAGATCATGACCTGCCCTAGAAATTAAGCAATTTGTCGCATACACTGCCTACCAATCGAGAAACCTATTTAGAAAAATAATTAGTCCAAATGTCCTCCCCTCTCCACTTCTTTTCCCTAGTGCTCTCTCTGTAAATCCGTCCGTCCATCCGTATGTTTTTATCTAGCTACGTCTGTGTCTGTCTGTCTGTCTGTCTGTCTGTGCATCTAGCTATATCTGTTTGTCTCTATCTTGGTCTGTCTGTCTGTCTGTGTCTGCATCTAGCTATATCTGTTTGTCTCTATCTTGGTCTGTCTCTGTCCGTCAGTCCGTCCGTCCGTCCGTCCGTCTGTCTGATTACATATGCATGTATCTTGAATTACCTTCTTGAGCGCAGGAGAGACGCCAAATTCGTCCAGTGCTCGGCTGCATCTCTGCTGTAACTGATAAAACGAAAGCGAAACTTTATTTTTATTTCTGCACTTATTAAGCGCCGCTATCCAATGACTAGGAATCAGTCTATGGCGCAGAGCAATTGTAATAACCTCAGAGGAGGCTCGAACCCGTACTCTCCGCGTTACAAGCCGAGCGCTCTAACCAATCGGCTACCGTAGCCACATCATCATCATCACCATCACCCCCACTAATTTATTAGCATAATTAACCATTCAGCCATTTATTGTTTACCATTAAGTTTGTTTACCAGTAAGTGAAGGATCTCATCCAATCAATTTATTGCACAATGAGCAGGGTCAAGGCCATACGGTCGCTATATAAAACCGTGTTTATTTACATTTAGTAAGCAATGCCCACCAGTCAAGCGACTAGTAGAAGAATCTGCTTTTCTTTTATTTTTATTTCTGCATTTATTAGGCGCCACTATATAATGGCCTAGCATCAATCGATGGCGCCGAGTAATTGTGAGTGAAGGACTTGCTCAAGGTCCCTACACAGTAACCGTCTTGAAGGAATCTCGAACCCGTAGTCTCCGTGTTCCAAGCCGAGCGCTCTATCCAGTATGCTACCGTGCTTTTATCTTATTGTTCTACATTCGTTCGTTCGTTCATTCTTTCTTTCTTTCAGTAGCAATTGGTACTCTCAGTCGAACTGGCATTGAACTGCAAGATCTACATGGACTTCTGTACAGTAGCAATGGTATTGGGTTAAGACTGGCGTTAAACTGGAGACTATATAATTGGACTTCTGTTCATCAGTAATGGTTGTAGCTGTAAGTATTGGACTGACTATCTGCCTGCCTGACTCTTGGATCTTGACCTGGAACAGAACCCTTCTTGCCTATCGATTTTGCTTTGACTGAGCGCCTCTGAATAAGCTGGTTCCCGCGAATTAACTTTCTTTGGGCGCTGTAGAAATCTCTTGTTTATGATTACGATTACGAATATAGGCGTTTAACTAATTTCCAAGCATCCAGGGATCGTGCGTCCCTGGATTTGAACACGCATGCGCACCGAACCGACAAGACGTTCCGATAACGGCTGACTGCACTGGTGAATGTAGAGCGCCCTTTTTCCAACCTCGGTTGTGTTACGGCGCTATATAAATTGTCTTAGTATTATTATTATTATTATTATTATTCAAGCGATAACAAAACTACAGGGAAATTACACATAGAAGCTAACGACGTTGCGGTCTAGTGCCTCTACAGCCTTGAGCAAAAACGGGCCTACGAGGCTTCTACAGGCCTTCATCGTGCTTAGCCTAATAAATACGTTACAGGCCTCCCCTCCTGTCTATTGCACGCACCTGCCCGTCATGCTTTTCAACGCCGGATGACTCAATAGTCTTGCGGGAACTTGGCTGTGGCTTAGTTGGGCTACAGCCATAGAAATTATGCGCCGGTGGTAGAAAGCGTGGCTGCGGCATGCGTCATATGTAAGTTTCAGCTATGCTTTTATATAGCGCTTTTTTGGGTCCTTGATTGTGGCGGTGAGGAATTCCGTATTTTGAAAGCGTGTAAGAATTCTTCGAACGAACGAACGGAGGGATGGACACACGCAGGCAATATGCTGCACGCAAACCGAGTACAGGAAATATAAATGTACACGTAAATGTAATGTATAGGTTTATAGAGCGACCGTGTAGCCTAGACCCTGTTCATTTTGCAATGAATTGAACAGATGAGATCCTTCACCACCGCTGCCTGTTTGAATGGGCGCCACGCCATTCAAGGTCCCCGAGTACGGACCGTGCTAGCCCGAGATTTAGATCTTTGAAATAAGCCACGATCGGGACGCGAACCTGGTATCCTCACGCAGCGAGGCTCCTTGGCAAACGCGTTTACCGATGTAGCTATCTAGGTCACGTTTGTATATAGCAACTGTATGGCCTCGACCCTGCTCATTTTTCATCGTAATCGTAATTCTGAGATTTCTACAGTGCCCAACGAAAGCCACGTCACGGGGACCAGCTTATTCGCAGGCGCTGTCAAAACAAAATTGATAGGCAAATTGTTCGATTTTCAACGAATTTATCGGGTGAGATTCTTCACCACCGCTGCTCATTTGAATGGGTGCCACGCCATTTAAGGTCCCCGTGTACGGACCGTGCTAGCCCGAGATTTAAATCTCTGAAATAAGCCACGATCGGGTTAAATGGACTACTGCGCATTCTTAGGCATTCTGGAAACGGCTTGCCTTGGATTTAAGGACACGCTCTTATTGAAGCTGATGGCCTTCGAGGTTCTGTATAGTTCGACAATGCGATATATGTTATGGCAGGCGCGAGATTCAAACCCAGGCGGCAGAGGTGAAAAGCTGACTCAATCGCTCGGCCGCAGAACCACCTCTCTGATAGCGGTGAGTTTTAAGTCGGTGAACCGAGAGAGCGGATAGAATAGGGGGCAGCATGTTGCCATTTCGACGAACGGACAGTTTAGCATTCTCTGCTCTACGTAAGACAAATAGATGTAAGTAATAATAATAATAAGCTGTAAAACAAATATTACACAGAGCGTGTTCAGGGCAAACATGAACACGTATCACGTTCCCAAATACAGAGTTCGTGTTGAATGTAAACATGAACACTGATCACATTCCCAAATGCTTAGTCATCCTTCCGCCACAGTAGACAGTTCCGCTGCACCTAAGCTCAATCGACCACTAATGACCATCCACTCCCTCTCCGAACACACCATCCACAGGCCCTGACACTTGGCCGCCAGTGGCTGTAGTCAACACTTAACTACCTGTACAGAGCTCTTTTCAGCTTCGGCTGTACTAAGGCGCTCGGGTAATTGTCTGATTAATTTTTTTCACCCGGTGTACAAATGATTCCTCAGGAACTGAAAAATTAAGTTAGGAGTATAAAATGATTTATCTGTGAGAAATCAGGCCTCGTCCCTGTAGTTGCCATCCGAAAATTTGCCTCTGAATGCAATGGTTTATGCTGCTGCTGCTTATTTTTATTACTGTATTATTATCGTTTGATGATGATGATGATGATGATGATGATGATGATGATGATGATGATGATGATGATGATGATGATGATGATGATGATTAAAGGTCATTAAAGGGTGGACCAGGAGGGCCATTTGAGCCGGGCTTTAACCTCTCTGTGACCGAAAATTTATAAGTTACATAGTCTTTTCCCGAAGTTTCAATGCATATACAACTTGGATACAAGACTGTAAAATCTGGCCTCTGGCCTATCGGAGTCTCTGCAGTGGCTTGCTGCCCATCTGATTTCATTACCCCACCCGATTTTGTCCGGCATTCTCTGCTCTACGTAAGACAAATAGATTTAGTCCACCCCCGGCGCCTATTGCTAACCCTGCCACTGCCTCCAGGTTTAATTAACC
Organism: Norana najaformis; assembly: GCA_964023275.1. Lineage (NCBI taxonomy): Eukaryota > Metazoa > Annelida > Clitellata > Crassiclitellata > Hormogastridae > Norana > Norana najaformis. Next base: position 60,978,863 of record OZ029913.1, read on the forward strand.
CGTCTCAGAAATACGATTCGTAATCGCAGATATCCGGAATTTCCGAAATCGTGCCTAAAACCGCAAACTTGGCTTCGGTTGTATTGTCGTTAAAGCTCAGTGAGACATATCGAATAACACGTTTGCCATAGAAATCCCTGCGTTACCATTTAGGCCGAGCACACGATGGGGGATTGCGTAGAGTCGAGTTAGAGATAGTGGGTAGGGAAGCGGATGAGTGGGTGCGTGGGTGGGTAGTACCTTTTTGCTGCTTAATAAAGCCAAATATTTGCCAACCCTTCGCTGCATTCTTACATGGCTTCCTATCAATTTTTAATCATTTCAAAGTAATGTTTACCTTTACCGATTTGTTTCGGTCGTGGCGCCGCGACTAATCTTTTAGATCGATCGTGATACTAAATATAATCGCTATTAGTAAGTAAGAAATTTCTTAACACGCTACGTGTCCATCGGCTGAGCGAGGAATAGTAGGCTGTTCTTTGGATTTCTGAACCCCCAACCTTACCAATCTATTGAGAAGTGATAGCATGAGTATGTTTAAATCAGGATGCATGGGTAGGTGGGGTGGTAGATGTATATTGGGTAGGGGTGGATGCGCATTGAGTGGGGGTGGATGTGAATGTAAGATAGAGTACTATACTAACTCTGGTCACTTCGTCCAATGTCATGGTGTTGAGTTACGACCAAACTGCAGAGCAAAAGAAAACAAGAATAATTATTATGTATATTGCAGTTATTAAAAAATTAGTAATAAATTGTTAAATAGTAATAGCTTTACAACAAAAACACAGAAAAGCTGCCTATTTGTTAACGTTCTACCGTGCGTCATCATCACCGTAGTCGTTATTTTTATCAGTGTCGTCGTGGTATGATCCATCATCATCATTATTATTATTATCATAATCATCATAATTATCATCATCATCACCATCAAACAACCACCACCCCCGCTAACACCAATATGATCTTCATTTCACCAATATGGTCGCCATAATCATTAATCAGTATGATTAATGATTATGGCGACCATATTGGTGAAATGAAGATCAACTCCTCGCTTCCTCAACAACAACAAAAACAACAATTCTCTCTCTCTCTCTCTCTCTCTCTCTCTTTAAAA
>OZ029913.1:60984992-61139992 GCA_964023275.1 Norana najaformis
CGCTTCTTTGATCTGAGCCGCTCTGATGACGGCATGAAGCAGAATCTGTCTCTATAAATCGCTCATCTAGGAGCAAAATTACAGATCACGATTGCGTAGGGATACGTTTATTATATCCGGAATGTATTCTGTTATATCAAGAATGATTTTTGTTGCAACAGACCAATTTTTCTTTGCGTTAAGTTCAGTTATATTAAACTAGTATCTGGTATAGTACTTATATCCAATGTTGGAACTGGTTTTATTAGTCGCTTCTGAAGTCATGATTAACGGCAAGTCGAAAACTGAACTGAAGAAAAATGTCAAAATCTACTACCGACTCATTTGCTTACAAGGCAGCCAATTGGATAGAGCGTTCGGCTTGTAACGCGGAGAGTATGGGTTCGAGTCTCTTCCCCATAGACGGTTACTGTGTAGGGACCTTGAGCAAGTCTTTAACTCACAATTGCTCGGCGCCATCGATTGATGCTAAGTCATTAGATAGTGGCGCCTAACAAATGCAGAAACAACCAAAGACTTGATTTGAAACTGATCGTCGACATATTGATATCTCACCATTGTAATAGACCTAATGTCATAATTTTCTGTAATTTTCGTGTCCCACGGACATGACGCAGCAAAATGGAGTGCATGATATATTGAAGGAGCAGTGTAACAATTGTTCATTAAGCCCGCTTTTGATGCACGCTTCTTAATTCTCCATAGCAGGATATTCTTGACTAGACTCTTTATGAGTAATTTCATCAGAACTTCTTTCATCTATTATTACCTCTTAAATACCTTTATTTAGAGATAATTTTGGGGGATTATTGGCCAGAGGGGTTTAAAACTGATATGTTGTTTTCCCGATGGTTTTATTACCCGGGAGGTTTACCCCAAGGGTTGTTACCCAGAGAGTTGTTGCCCTGATTCCATGACCTGCGTAACTGCCGGAGAGTATGTCTGCAACTTTTTTGTCTGTTTGGCCACATCGTTTCCTGCCATAACCAGACATCACCGTCGACAGACTTCGCGAGCAAGGCACATAAGGGCAGATACGTAATTGGAAATGGCATCATTAAAAACCAGACACGCCACAGGCCTCGCACAAATGACAGGGAGATGGTAAAAGTCGGCTGAACTCCGCCGAAGAGTAATAGCCCAAAGAAGGGAACGTCTGCGATGCCTCATTCCTTCAATTAGGCTAAGTCCTGGACGCACGACGGATCATCGGAATATCCCGCAATCATGCAACGGAGCCTCTGATCAGTGCTGATATGAACGCAGGATTCGGTCCATAAGGACCCGAAGAATTTCCCGGATGAGAGTAGGACTAGGGTCGCCCTGATGATGATTGTACCACGGAATAATCGAGCCACGGAATAATTGAACCACCGGTTCCTCTGCCGGCGACGTTGATGCTACCAAAACACGCAAGTTAGATCTACATTTCGAGGAAGAGTGTAGTGGAAAGTAGGCCTAGGCCTATAGCATTATAGACCTAAGGTAGTTTAAGGGTGAGTCCAGGGCCAATGAAGGGCGAATTCAGAAAGGTCCATCCGACCAAGCCCTCATTTAATTTAGCGGCATGTCACTCCGTTCAAAGTATGCTACTAAGGAGGAATTAAAACAGTAAAACTAAGAAATCGAAAGCAACAGCTGAGAAAAATTTGCGAAAGTGGGAAAAAGGGAAGAAAACGTCAACAAAGTTTCCCCCCCTTTGCATTAATATAGTATTCAGTGATATGACACATGATATCATTAATATAGTATTCAGTGATATGACACATGATATCATTAATATAGTATTCAGTGATATGACACATGATATCATTAATATAGTATTCAGTGATATGACACATGATATCATTAATATAGTATTCAGTGATATGACACATGATATCATTGGGTTCAGTTTACAGGAAACCACAAAGTATTCCAAAATATGATACTATCCTAGTGGATTCTTACAGGTAGCATCACACAATACGATACGAAGTATCATAGGATCAATTCGAAACCCACAGGATATATTATATCTCATTAAATGTTACATATAACCAAATTAGGTAATTTCGAGACTCACAGCTAGAAGCCTACGACGAAGCAGTTCATCCAATAAGCGATACCCTGCCATCATTTTATCACGTCTTCGAATTGTCTTTAATGAAGAATCTTCGCAATTTTTCCAATCTCCAAATCCTCCGTCCAGTGGATTTTCCGTGCCAGTCTCGCCGACCGCCAGCCCCAATCCAGCCCCCCAATCCAGCCCCCCATCCGTTAGTTTCCCTAACGATTGTCTATTATTCGAATTATCTATGGCTTTGTTCCGTTCCATGTCCGTTTCGTTCTACCTGTTTTTATTCGCAATTTGTCATCCTTCGACGGAATTCCGCTGAGGCTTCGTGACCAGCCTACGAGACTTTGACTGAAGCCCCTCGCGAGAGACAAGACGATTGCTGTGATGACGATAATTGCCTCAACTATGACGTCAAAGACGAAGGCAATGACAACACTGATGATGTATGTGACAACAACTATGACGTCGATGACGACAGCGATGACGACCAGGAAGACGTTGATGACAACAGTGGATTCGATGACAACAGAACTGTGAACGTGAGCGAGTATCGCTCGTGCTGTCTGCTACTTTCATGGAATATCATTCTTTTCTGTCTTCAGCCATCTATCTGTCTAGGTGTGGCTGTGTGTGTCTGTCTGTGTGTCTGTCTGCGTGTCTGTCTGTCTGTCTGTGTGTTTGTTTGTTAATGACTGCACCGTTTTAGTGGTTTTTTAAAATCTGTTTATGTGTGTGTGTGGTCTGTTTGTCCAAATGTCTGTCTGTATGTTTTTTCGTCTGTTTGCATCTGTTTTTCTGACTCTGCCTGTCTGTCTATCTATCTGTCTCTGTCTTTCTATATGTTTGTCTGTCTGTCTGTCTATTTATCTATCTGTCTGTCTGTCTGTCTATCTGTCTCTGTCTTTCTATATGTTTGTCTGTCTGTCTGTCTATCTATCTATCTGTATGTCTGTCTGTTTATCCTTCGATCTTAAAATCTATCTATCTATCTATCTGTTTGTCTATATAATCTACCTGTCTGTCTGTCTATCTATCTATCTGTCTGTCTGTCTGCCTATCTGTATGTCTGTCTGTCTATCCTTCGATCTTAAAATCTATCTGTCTGTCTGTCTATCAATCTATCTATCTAGCTATTACTTTTTATCTGCCTTCGTACTCTGATGGAGTGAATATAGTCGAAGCCTCTATTAATACTGCATGGTTTCTTGTTGTCGTGAATCAAGATGATTGTGCGATTTCTTGGTTCAATGTCTCGTCTAGATCAATCGATATCATTCACATCTCCATCCATCCGTCATTTACTCCCAATTCCGCCTTGGCATTCCTCCCTCCTTCTCTTACTTCCTTTCCACTCCATCACCCCCTCTGTTCGTCTTCCCTCCCTTCCTACTCCTTCTCTCCTTCAGTCCCTCCGCACATCCTTTGGGGCATGGTAGCCGATTGGTTAGAGCGCTCGGCTTGTAACGCGGAGAGTACGGGTTCGAGGCTCTTCTGAGACGGTTACTGTGTGGGGGCTTTGAGAAAGTCCTTCACTCACAATTGCTCAGCGCCATCGATTGATGCTTAGTCTTTATCTGGTGGCGCTTAATAAATGCACTAATAATAATAATGATGATGATGATAATAATAATAATAATAATAATAATAATAATAATAATAATAATAATAATAATAATAATAATAAAGACTCAAAGACTCTCAGTAGCTGTTCAGCGTGGGAACGCCATCTGCTTCTCCGGAACTCTACTATGAACATATAGGATGATGATGATGATGATGATGATGATGATGATGATGATGATGATGATGATGATGATAATAACAATAATAATAATAATAATAATAATAATAATAATAATAATAATAATAATAATAATATAAACATCCAATTCTTCATTGTCGTGCAGTCTATTCTTCCCTCAATCTCTCCGTGCGTCCAGCCCTCCCCTCTTTCTGCCTCCTTCCCTCAATCCGTCCATCCATCTCTCCACCCATCCCTCTATCCATAGATTCACCACTCAGTCCGTTCCCTCTCCCTCTCCTTCTCCCTCTCCCTGTCTCTGTCTCCGTCTCTCTCCCTCTCCCTCTCCCTCTTCTCCCTCTCGCTCGCCCTGTCTCTGTCTCCCTCTCCTGCTCCCTCTCCCTCTCTATCTCTCTCCGCCTTCAATCCATCATTCCATCGTCCGTCAATCCATCTCTCACTCATCCATCCATCATCCCTCCATAGTCATTCCATTTTAGTCCGTTCCTCCCCAGTCTTTCCTTCCGCCACTCCCAAGTCAGTGGAATCGACTTGGTCGATGGTTAGCTTAACAAACAGCCGTCGAGTTCTTATCAAGACCTTCAGTGAAGGCGGCACCTCATTGCTGTCCATCTTCTTTCGTCACCCGTCGCTGCAACCCAAGACGTACGATCCACCTCGGAAGAAAATCCCTTTCAACCGTCAACTCCGCCGCTGTCTCTGCTTACACAGCCGCCGTCCAACGGACTCTTAATGCCAACCGGGATGATCGAATGTTCGTCGGCTCCCGCGGGTCCTGCCTCGCTCCGCTGAGCTCCGATAGTCTTATCTCGACCGGCCAGCCACTCGCCGGGCTTTGTCCGTGGCGGCCCGGCTCGCAGCCCTCGCCGGTCCGCGGATCTTTATTGCCGCCCCTTGGGTCAACCGAAGGAAATTGATTCGACGTTACGTTAATAATATTAGGAACATACTTTGCGTACATCAGTAGTGACGATATATATCTGTACATATACGTTGTATATATATGTATGTATATAGATGTATGTATATATATGTATGCATATATATTTAATCGACTGGGAAGTTATAAATGTAATGTAAGATGTCGTTTATGTTGCGCTTTAACTTAGTTTCGTTAGTCAGCCACAATGGAACAAACGGTTAATGTGTAGCGCAACGTTAATGAAAAAAGAAGTGGAAATGTAGTGAACGGGTTTTAACGACTTCGCCTGACTGACTACGAAGACCTTACCTTACGTTTACGCCATACAGAAAATGTAGTAGAACCGGAATTTATGTAGCGCAGTTGGAAAGAGACTCGGCAGTAACCGTGGATGTAGTTTTTGTATGCTAACTTCTTGAAAAGACTCTAAGTCCAAAATGGAGTTCTTTAAAATTGCGCCATGCGTTACATTTTGAAAAGAGTTTCCATGAAACTCCTGTTGATTGCTGTATACACAGAGGGCCCATCTGACTAGGAATTTTAAAATAGTAAATATGTAGAACATTTTTAGTTAGTTAATTATTTATTTAATACTTTTCTGAGGCACTTTAAGGACGCTTTGTTAAGTGTTCTGACATATATATATATATATATATATATATATATATATATATATATATATATAATATGCATACATGCATGCATATATACGTACATACATGCAAACACATATACATATATACACATATATACATACATATATACATATATACATACATACATATACACACATACATACATGCATACGCATACACACATATATATGCACCATACATACATACATACATACATACATGTATACATACATACATATATACACACATACATACATACATATATGTATACATACATATCTACATACATGCATACATATACATTTACGCATGCATTCATCATACAATCACAAATGCATACATACATATATCATACATACATATATACATATATAGATACATATACATGTAAATGTATATATATATACATATAACTTAATAAACAAATGTTAACTTCAGTATGCAGAACCTTTCGCAGCTTGCAATCTATATCATACATTTTTATCGGATGGATTTCTGCAAGGTCTTCGCCTTCCAGAGCCTTACAGGAATTTTCACAAAGCCGATTTTAATGAAGCCGAAAAGCTAAAGCTGTCACTAACGAAGCGGACTCTCATGGTGACGAATTTTATCTTAAGGGACGCGAGTGATTTGACGCATGTCGCAATCGATGCAACAAAGAGGAAGAACTCCACGCATGACTGAGCCGTTTGGACAAAGAAAGCTGCTTATTAAGTGCTTATTTAGTGCAGTGATGCGGAAGATCTGTTCATAGCTAAGCCTGATTTAATGATGAGTTGACGGTTTTAATTCAAAGGCCTTTTTATAACCAAAGCATCTTCGTGAAACCCACGCAGATGCAAGCTATTTAATGCAATGATGCGGAAAATCGGTTCATAGCTAAGCCAAATTTAATGATGAGTTGGCGGTTTTAATTGAGAGGCCTTTATATAACCAAAACATCTTAGTCAAATACACGTAGATGCATCCATGCGGGCTTATGCAAGCGTAGCCAAGAAAACTCCCCCAGATTTTCTGACCCATCATACAAACTTCGATGCTCCACCGCTTGCAATTTCTCCATCGGTCTTTCATTCAACACTGAAAACATTCCTCTTTCACAGATCGTACCCTGACACCCCTTCTTCCTCCTATCTCTCTCTCCTCTCCAACCCCAAACACCATCCCCCATAGCCGCCACGCTGTCTCTCCGTCTGACTTTTGGATCTTGACCTGGAACCGAACCCTTTTGCCTATCGATTTAGTTTTGACTGAGCGCCTGTGAATAAGCTGGTCCCCGTGACGTGGCTTTACTTGGAGGCTGTAGAAATCTCGGAATTACGATTACGATTACGATTACGACACTAAACTAACAGCGCTCGATTGATTTCGAACGGCTCTTTTGCTATTGATTCGTTTGCAAATTGAGGATGAGTCCCCAAATGACGGGAGATGGGGCTGTCGGGAAACATGGTTCGTTCTAATGCAGCGGGAAAAGATGCTTTGATCTTTACCGACGATAGGCAAATCTTTCGTATTACGAGTACAAAGGCATTCTTTGATCACATGCGACGTCTTGTTGTCCCAGTAGGTACTCCACGCCCAGATGTTTACAATAACGAATTGATTTACACTGCGCATGCGCACATCATCATTCTCATCATCTTAATCATCATCATCACCACCACCATCACCACCTCCAGCACTATTACCACCATCATCACCATCACCACCACCACCACCATCATCATCACCACCACCACCACCACCATCATCATCATCACCATCACCACCACCACCACCATCATCATCATCATCACCATCACTACCACCACCATCACCACCACCACCACCATCATCATCATCATCACCATCACTACCACCATCATCATCACCATCACCACCACCACCATCATCATCGTCATCACGACCACCACCACCACCACCACCATCGCCACCACCACAACCACCACCACCACCCTTACCATTACCATGACACTAATTATGTTATTACTGTTCTCGTATGTATTCAAAGTCTTTATATGTCTTCGTTTATATTATCTATTCAACATAGTCCACGTCTTCTTCTTTCGCTCTGTTTCCTTCGCCCACCCCCTTCAGCACACACACAGATGCATATATATATATATATATATGTGGATATATATATATAGACTGACTCTGTATATATATATATATATAGAGAGAGAGAAGTATAGTCTGAAACGATTCGTTTCATAGAACTTAAAGCGATTTTCACCAATCAAGTGATAATCGGTATATATTATTTCATTTGATATTATATATATAATTATGCAGTAATTATACATGACTTTATATATATATATATCAGTTATTCTGCTCACACTTAAGTACTTTATATATATAAAAACTACTTTAATGTGAGTAGAATTACTACATAATTATATAGATAATATCAAATGAAATAATAAATAGCGATTATCACTGGACTGGTGAAAATGGCATTGAGTTCTTTGAAAAGGTTCCTTTCAAACTATACTTCTCGCTCTATATATATATTTATATATATTTATATTTATATATACATAAACAGAGTCGATCCATATATATGCACAATGTCAGCCTTTATATATGATATATATATATATATATAGTTCCACAGTCTCTACATAAACATTTATAAATTATATTTTGTCATATATATATATATCTATATATATACATAGCCACAGTGAAAATAAAAAAGGAAAAGAGAAAGAAGCAAGAGTCAGAGCAACAGCAGAAAGGACAAGACAGACAGAGACAGAGGCATGCACAGAGACAGAGACATAGAAAGAGACATACATAATGCATTTTCGCCGACAACTGAAAGCCGTGACAAATGCTGTAGTTGTAACTAGCTTCGTTTGCCGGTTCCATTCGAACGAACATTGAACTGACTTAATTGTAGAGCGTTTTTACGCAATCTTCCCATTCCCGTCAAACTTTGAAAATGCCCTCTCTTTTAAAGTACCTTCACAGAATCACAGGCACCTTTTAAAAAGCTATAGACACCTTTAAGTGTCATATATGCGCCTTCGGAACAGTGAGCTGCCTTTTCAAAAGCATGCGCAACCTTGCAGAACCGTAGAAACCTTTTCAGAACCGTAGGAAAATTTTCATTTAAAGCTATGCCTCCCAAGTTAATTTAGACAAGATTAAATTTAATTTAACAAGTCACTGCGCATTCGCGAGCTAATAAAAGGCGCTATATAAAAAATATGATTATCTAGAGATACAAATAGGTAAGACTAGGTAATTTATAGAAGTACGGTGAAGTATACAGGTAAGGTAATGCAAGGTATTGCAAGGTAAGGAAAGTTAGCGCCATCAGTTGATGCCTCGTAATTAAATTGTGGCGTTACATAATAGCAAAGAACTTTGGTAAGGTATAGAAGTAAGATAAGGTAAGGTGGGGTAAGGTACGGTGGGATAAGGTAAGGTATTGTAAGGTAAGGAAAGTTAGAGTCATCAGTTGATGCCTCGTATTTATATTGTGGCGCTATATAAAAGCAAAGAGCTTTGGTAAGGTATAGAAGTAAGGTAAGTTTGGGTAAGGTAAGGTATTGTAAGATAAGGATGTTGTGGTCAGATATATAAGCAAAGTATGGCGTGGCCATAAGCGATGTATTCATGCTGACCTTTGCTTCAACAGAAACCAGAAATAATGAATTAGTGTCTAGCTGAAGGCCACAATTTAGGCCGTGCTTCGTAACTACTAGATAATTTACGCCCTGGGGATCGCTTTCAAGGGCGTGCTTAATTGACATCGTCAGACTTCGAACTCTGACCCCTAGGGCAGGAGAGCCGCGTGTTTCTCGAAGATGGTCACCCTAAGCACGCAGATCTATTGTTTCTTACTGTATGTTCGGTCATCGTTAATATGAATCATCATTAAGTATTTAATTGTTGCTGGTGTGTCTAGTGATGCTGAAGAGGTGAGAGAACCTCGTTTCGTTTGCCATAGTCAAGGCCACGTCGTAAGGTAGTAACGACATGCCAATTTATATAGCGCCGAGTCCTCGTTAAAAAACTGGTGCCTTTTAATGAATGCAACTTTTCACAATGTTTTTATCTGTTTGTTTGTGGGTCTGTCTGTTTGAATGTCTATCTGTATATTTTTACGTCTGTTTGCATCTGTTTTTCTGTATGTGCCCGGCTGCTTGTGTGTGTGTCTTGGAGTGGGAGGGGAGGAGATGGAAAAAGGAAAAGAGAATGAAGAGAAGGGATTTGAAACAGGGATAAGAGGATGAAGAATAGGAGTTGGAAAGAGGGGAAGATAGACACTAGGGTTTGGAAGGAGAGAAAAGAGGATTAAGAGTAGGGGATAGAAGGAGAAAAAGGAGGATGAAGAGTCGGAGTTAGAAGGAGGGAAGGGAGGATGAAAAGTAGAAGTTAGAAGGAGAAAAGGGAGGATGAAGAGTAGGAGTTAGAAGGAAGAAAAGTAAGATGAAGAGTCGGAGTTAGAAGTAGGAAAGGGAACAGGAGTTAGAATAAGGAAAGGCCGGATGACGAGTAGGAGTTAGAAGGAGGGAAGGGAGGATGAAGAGTAGGAGTTAGAAGGAGGAAAGGGAGGAATGGGGTAGAGAGAGGAGTTCGAGGACTATAGAGGACATGCGATGCCGACGCACGAGAAGCTGTTCTGACGGGGAAACAAACTCCATGATTACTGGAGCTTAAGGCACCGACATCCCCTCCTCTTCCTCTGCCGTTCATCTTAGCAAAACAAGAGATTACTCGGACATCCTTCAACCCTCCTTTTCTTCTTTCATACCCTCCCCTTCTCGTCTGCCTGATCGTCTTAATCTTCCTCCCTTCCGTTTTGTCTTCGTCCTTCCTCCTCATCGATAGCCAGTCCCTGTTCCTCAGCCGCCTTCCTGTCGTCCTTCAATTATCTTTCTTCTTGTTCTTGTTCTTCTTGTTCTTGTTCTTCTTGCTCTTCTTGCTCTTCTTGTTCTTGTTCTTGTGCTTCTTGTTCTTCTTGCTCTTCTTGCTCTTCTTGCTCTTCTTGCTCTTCTTGTTCTTGTTCTTGTCTTATTCTTGTCTGTTCTTCTTGTTCTTGTTCTCGTTCTTCCGCCTTCGACTTCTCCTAATGTTCCAGCAGCTTCGAATCTCTTTCTTCCTTCTTTCTCAATCCTACAACTTCTTCCTCTGCATTCTCTTTGTCTCTCTGTCTCTCTGTCTGTCTCTGTGTCTCTCTTTATCTCTCTTTGTCTGTCTGTCTCTCTCTCTCTTTCTATCTCGCTCTCTCTGTCTCTGTCTCTCCCTGTCTGTCTCTCTTTCTCTCTCTCTCTTTCTCTGTCTTTGTCTGTCTGTCTGTCTGTCTCTTTCTCTTTCTACCTCGCTCTCTTCTCATCTTTTAGCTCAACCAACGCCGACAGCGTCATTTTTCCGTTTCCTGCTCCTCTTCCTTTCTTCCAACCACACAACCTTCTTCTCTGCCTCTTCCTCTCTGTCCTCCTTTCATCTTCTTTTAGCTCTTCCTAAGCCTACATCTTCATCCTCTTTTCCTAAATCCTAATCCTCTTCTTTCCTTTACACAAATACCACCTCCACATCTCCCTTCCTCTAATTGCTTCTCCAACAACACCCTCTTCTTCCTCCTCCTCTTCTTCCTCCTCATCCTCATTTATTTTATTCACTTTCACTAACCCGACCTCTTTTTCTCCATCCTCTTACATTCCTCCTCGACTAATTACTTCTGCGCCTCCTTCATCCTCCCCCTCCACTGGTGCCTCGTTCCAGACTTAAGCCTCTTCCTGGCAGGTCACGTGATCACGGCGGACGTTCCTATCGCTTGCGTCGCAAGGCATTATGGGATCGACGAGCGACAGAGAGAAGATTAAGACGTATTGTCTTCCGAAGGCCGACCAAGACGAGGAACAAGAACGGCAGGAGTAGGAGAAGGAGGATGAAGAGGAAGAGGAGGAGAAGTAAGAGGAGGAGGAGGATCGAGGAAATGGAGTAATAGAAGCAGTGGAGAAATTTACAGCGAATGAACTGTTTCAATTATGACTGTGACGACGAAAATCAAGTGATTAGGACCACAAAGGAGGAACGATGGTAAGGATAACATTCATGTGACGATGAAGAAGAATTAGAAAAAAAGGAGAAAAAGTTAGATTTAGAAGAAGAAGAATTAGAGTTAGAAGAAGATGAAGAGGAGAAGGAGGAGGAGGAGGAGGAGGAGGAAGAAGATGATGATGAAGATAAAGATGAATATGACGATGAAGAAGAAGATTATGATGATCAATATGGTGATCAAGATGATGATCAAGATGAAGAAAAACAAGAAGAAAACGAAAAAGAAGAAATATGATGATGATGATGATGATGATGACGATGCACAAATTATGCGCTCAATGACTGACTGGAATGAACTGGATTGGATCGAAACCTAATGATCAATCGATCCATCTACAGGCCGTAGCACTCTCCGGTCGGCCTCCCTTGGACTCCTGAATGTCCTTCGTGTGCGCACTGCTACAGCGCAGTCTAGAAGCTTTGCCTAAGTTGGACCCAATAGCTGGAATCGCCTTTCCCGAGAGCTCCGGCTAGTATTCCTCAGTTTGTCTCTTCCGCAGTTTCGCAAGCGTCTGAAGTCTGTATTATTTGCCAGTGGTCTCACTGGTTCGGGTCGGGAGCGCTTCTGATGAGTCTATTCTTGAAGTGGCGCTTTATAAATGTCAGATTACAATTACAATTACAATTATTAAACTGCTCTGCCCTTCACAGACTGCAGCAAATCATAAAATCATGTGATGAGCTCAGAAGTCACATCCGGAAAGAAGCAGCCAAAGTGACGGCTGTTACAGTCGAATGGTTTCCAACTGACAGTCTGCGATTGCGACGCAATAGATGCCAAAGACGATATGATTGAGTCGTTCGAAAATAAATCACAGGCGAAGCCAACGATGCATAAAGTCGTTCCACCCGACCGACGATTCCGCGATAACTCACTTCCTCTAGCTGATCAATATCTGGTCGATTCATATTATATATATATATATATGTATATAATAACAAATAGATATATGAATATATGATTCATATATTCATATATTTATGGTTTCTATTAGCATGATAGCAAATATATGTAGTCTTTAAAAAATTACACACACACACAGTTACACATACTCACACGCACAGATAGACAAACAGACAGCCAGACAGACAGACAGACAGACGGATGGACGAATAGATGGACAGATAGACAGACAGACAGAGAGATCAATAATTATATTCGACAGGTATACATGTGTTATTATTGATATATTTTATCGGAATTCATTCTCTAAGAACGACAACCAAATGACGGTGACTTGTATATAAAGGAATTGTTCCTTAGAATAGGAACAGTTCCGGGATCCATACATATATATAATATATATGCGTGTGTGATATTTTAAGAACTACTTATATATATATATATATATTACATGTAGTGAGGAAGAGAGTACGAGGATATCTGGATGGAACGCTTCAGTGGAGAGGCTAAATGTTTTTCCGACCTCTGCTCAAACGGATAATGAACAGCGCCGGCAGAATTGATTAATTCCGGAAGTCCGGTGTATTATGGGACGTAATCCGTGAAGCGTCTTCCGGTTGGGCCGCACACGGTCAGTCATCCGAAGAAAATGGCGGCCGCGCCGTTAGCCCGTCAGATGGTGCGCGATTCGCCGGAAGTTTATGCACGCGTCATTATTTCGGCTACGTGCTACGGCTGTAGAGGTCCATTTCGAGTTTCCTAAACCAGTTTCGGCCGGTTTCGGCTTGATTTGATGACTCGCTCGAACAGACTCGTCTGCGAGATAGCTCGCGAGCCGGAACCCGTTGCTAGGCAACCCCGTCGTCATCCAATAAAATCCGTCGGACGCGTTTTGTGGATGACGTCGGAAGGATGTCTTCATTTCGCTTGTTTAAATTCTTCGTCTGCCAGCGGTGCGTCGTTGTGTTTGCCTTCTAACCCTGAACGCTCGAATTTACGGCTAGTGTTCGAGGAATCTGAGCCGGGAAGTTCACAAGTGCTTACTTCCGCACATGTGGTGTGCTGCAATCTAGTGGTTTGGGCGCTGGTCTGCAAACTAGAAGTCCGGGTTTCAAATCTTTGCACGGTCAAAATGAATTTGTTTTCGAGATTTCGGATCCTTATTGAACTATTAGTAGTTTCTAATGTTCAACGACATCTTATGGCATCAAAGGCCGTTGACGTCACCCTCCTCCTTTATCCAGGCTTGGGACTGGCACTACCCGGCTAAAGGCAGTGGCGGAGTTTCCTAGCGACCTCGGCAATAGAATTAGTGTCATGGCGGCACAGCGTCGTTGGGAAGTTCAGGCGGCAAGGGAGAGCCGTCTTCATATGCTTAATGACATTTAACATCGTTAAGGCAAGCGCAGAGAGCGCCTCTGAATAGTTTCTCTTGAAGCGGTGCTATACAAATTTCTGATTACAATTACGATGTTGTGTTTTGTTATGATATTGTTATGTTATGTTATGTTGAGTAGTTATCGTAATAGTAATCGTAAACTCGAAATTTCTAAAGCGCTACTTAAAAGCTAAGCGCAGGGCACCAGCTTATTCATGTGCGCTGCGTCAAGTCCGTGGGGTTGTCCTATGATGCCATGTCAAGAACTAAGTTCGGTTGCCAGGAGACCAGAGAGAGGAGGGGAGAGGAGGCTAGGGTGGGTTACGTTTAAGCTGAGAGAAATGGGAAGAATGCG
Organism: Norana najaformis; assembly: GCA_964023275.1. Lineage (NCBI taxonomy): Eukaryota > Metazoa > Annelida > Clitellata > Crassiclitellata > Hormogastridae > Norana > Norana najaformis. Next base: position 60,999,092 of record OZ029913.1, read on the forward strand.
CTGTGTTGTGATATAATCGTATTATTTATCATTTGTTATGTTCAACAGTGTCGTAATCGTAATCGTAATTGTAATTCCGAGATTTCTACAGCTCACAACGAAAGCCACGTCTCGATGGACCAGCTTATTCGCAGGCGCTCAGTCAAAACAAAATCGATAGCACAAGGGTTAGGAGTTCATTAAGAGCAAGCAACCTGCAGTGAAGAGTCCTTGAACAAGTGGGAAACTTCGCTCTTCAGGTCCCCTAACGCGTTGTCGATTTATCATCCCACTTGTGGTTTTACAAATATTAGAAAACGAGCTTTGGAGAGAATTGATGTTTGCAGAGTACTACACAAATGTTTGCAGACGCTTAGATCATGCCGTCAAAAAGCGTCCACATTGATCGTAGCTTTGCTAAAAAAACGAGAATGGTCAAGCCTACTGAACGCGCGAACAACAAGGTTAGCCCTACACCCACTCAAGTGGGACTATCACATGACATCATGTATTGCTTTTTCTAATTTTAAGAGTTGAACAGAAGAATTCTTGCCGAAAGATAGTATTTGTACTTTAGTCTCCTCGTTACCGGGCCCAGTATATAGCCACCCACGATCTCTTGTTTGTCCCTCGCATGCGACTTCTACCGCCCAGTCCAGAAGCTTTGCGTATGTCGGTCCCACTTGCTGGAACCGTCTCTCTCGAGATCTGCGACTCGAGCTCCTCTCTCTTCCCCTCTCAGGGTTTTGCAGGCGCCTGAAGACTGTACTGTTTAACAGTGATTTTACTTGTTCGGGTTGGGAGCGTCCCTGTTGGGTTTATTCTTTAAGAGGCGCTTTATAAATCTTAAATTACAATTACAATTACAGTGAAGCCTTATAAATGTGGCGTATGATTAAAACACAACGATATGTGATCGAAGAAAATCTAGTTATCAGTATTAATGTGCTATAGTTGACCAAATGAGGACAATTCGCTCTTTCTCTTGTTGAACACGAAATAAAATAAGCAGGTTTTTGCCTTAAAAATACAAAAGACAAAACTAACGTTATAGGAATTATTCGCATTTGTTTACATTTCAAATTTAGTCGGCCTAAATGAAATCAACAGGTGAAAAATTCAGTACTACCTATATTTGAAAACCTGAGACCAGTATGAGCTCCAGGACGAAACGAATAACTGTCACACGCCATTAATATTAATAGACGAATGTTGTCAAAGAACTGTCAATAGAAGGGAAAGTCTAGAAAGTAATTAAGAGAAAATGGTGTCAAACGCATAATTAAGATCATATGATATTCGATCTACGGCGTAGCGGAATTTCCGAATCTTGCTTCCTATGTCCCTCATGATTGGCTAGAGTGCTCGGCTTGTAACGCGGATAGCAAGGGTTCGAGTCTCCCCCGAGGCGGTTACTGTGAAGTGACCTTGAGCGAGTCCTTCGTTCACAATTGCTCAGCGCCATCGATTGATGCATAGTCATTAGATAGTGGCGCTAAATAAATGCAGATCTAACGCTAACAACAGCTGCGTTCTCTTCAGAGACAATTCGTTCCAAGACTTTTCTAGACTTGTAGAAGTTTTTCTCGACACATCAGAGTCTGCTGGTATAATACGTAATTTGTTTAAAAATTGTGTAAACTACATTCGGTCGACTTGACCCAAATGTACATGGGATCTGATTACTGGACCATATTGTCGACCATACGACACACTTTAACTAGCGCATCAGTGGTTCATGGAATACTCTATGCGCAGTCGGTCGAATGTTTTGAGCTGTTTTTTCTTCAGCGTCCTTTTCTCGACCTCGGTTGTGTTACGGCGCTATATAAATTGTCTTCTTCTTCTTCTTCTTCTTCTTCTTCTTCTTATTATTATTATTATTATTATTAATTGTTACAAACGAGCATACTTTAGACGTAGGGACACAAATTTACTACATTTAATGTGTCTGAAAATTGGGATGACGAAAAGAACAAAATTACTAATTATTAATTGCTAAATGAAAAGAATAAAAATGCTGAATATGAAACGTTAATAATTAATCGATGGTAGGATGTGTCATTCGAATTATAATAATTAGAAGAGGAAGGGGGACAGCAGAGCGCAGTAGAAGAGAGATAAGCAGAGTAGAGTAATCGTATCGTAAGCGTAAAATCGAGATTTCTACAGCGTCCAACGAAAGCTAATTCGCAGGAATCAGTTCATTCACAGGAGCGCAGTCAAAACAAAATCGATAGACAGGAAGGTTTCGGTTCCAGGTCAGGATGCAAGAGTCAGGTAGGTAGACAGACTTCTAGGTGGAATTGAACTGGAAAGCGAGATAAAAGGAAGAGGAGGAATCAGGATAGTATCTGTGGAAGAGAAGTCTTTTAAGTTTTGAGTGAAAGACCTGCGCAGAAATTGCAAGAGGTGAAGTGTTGGTGAGTTCGTATGATGGGCCAGATAAGAGTACGGCAGAGATGAGCAGAGGGGATAGGAGAGAGAGCAAAGTAGAAGCGAAGAGGACAGATGGAAGCAGATGATAGGGGAGCAGAAAGGAGATGAGAGGACAAGCAAAACGATATGAGAGAAGAAAAGCAAAGATACTGGCGAAGAGCAGAGAAGAGAACAGAATAAAAGAAAAGACAAGAGAAATTAAGAGAAGATAAGATAATAGAAGAGAAGAGAAGACAAGAGAAGAGGAGAGAAGGACGAAACGTATCTGTTGACTTACACTCGACCCGGGTATGAAGTACGCCGTTCCCGACGGGATGACCAGCGCCATCACGAAGACAACGGCTGTCGTCAGCGTCGCCATTTGTAAACCAGAGTTTGTCAGCATCTTCAGTGATGCGTCTTCTTCCGCTGCTTCTGTCCTTCCTGTTGCTCTTCTCTGCTGCCTCAGATGCCGCCGCCGCTGATGCTGCTGCTGCTGCTGGTGATGCGGAAGATGACGACGATGCTCTCGCTTCCTTCTATAGTGACGGCTTCCTCCGCAGAGGCGGTGGACGCACGCGAGCGAACTGATCAAGTGAGGGGCGGACGCGGGCTGAGAGTCTGAGCCACACGGATATGAAATGGGAAACGTATGGAAACAAGGAGCAAATAAACAGACAAACGGACAGAGAGACAGACAGGCAGACAGACAGAGAGACACACAGACATACAGACACATAGGCATACAGACAGACGCACACACAGACACAGACAGACAGACACACACATACATACATACAAACACAGACATACAGACACAGACATACAGGCATACAGACATACAGACACACAGACACGCAGACGTATGGACAGACTTACCGATAATTGAAAGACATGTGTTATCAGACAGATAGATTAGATTAGATTAGATTAGATTAGATTACATTAGATTAGATAGGGTGCAGGGACTAGTTAGCCATGACTAGTTAGGGAACGTTTTACCTTAACCTCACAAATCGCACTCTGCTTGCAAGACTACGTGCATCGTTAATACAGAATTTCAAATTGTAAACTCGAAAATTTCTGAAGCGCTACTTAAAATCTAAAATCTACTTGGAGGAGTGATTGGTTGGTGAACAGTCTGCGAAATAAAGTGCGTTGTTAGTAATGCAGAGACTTAGTTAGAAACAGCCAAACAGGAAATAACTAATTAGAACTAACTTATACTACACTGCACTTCGACTCTGGAACGATCTCTCTCCTGAATTTCGCAAATTCTCTTTTTATCCTTTCCATCGTTCACTCTGTCTATTATTCCTCAGGTATTCCATTCAAAACTGAAGTCTCACCTTCCCAAGAAATCCTACCCTGATCAGTCTTCCCATTTCTCTCGGCTTAAACACAACCCACCCTAACAACTCCTTTCCTCTCCTCTCTCTGGCTTTTCGGGGAGCGGACTTGGTTCTTGACATGGTATCTTTGGACAACCCCACGGACTTGACGCAGCTCTCGAGAATAATCAGGTGCCCTGCACTTGGATTTTGAGCAGCGCTTGAGCAATTTTGAGTTTACGATTACGATAACATCCTGTCGGCTTGTTTTCCACTCAGACTCTTCGCCAAAAGAACAAAATTTGGCTAATATGTTTCATACAGACCATTCGCTATAGCTAACAGGACAAATTTTACAAAATGCTTCACACAAACTCGTTCGCTAGCCTGTAGCTAATAGGATAAACGCTAACAAAAATACTTCACACAGACCCTTTTGCTTCCGTTAATATGAAAAGTGCGGCAAAAATAATGCCAGTTGAAAGCCAGAACTCAAAGGACGCTTCGTTGTCGAGCTGATGTGCAATTTCAGCTGTTGACGGAAACAGAGGCGCTACATAACTAACGAAGTAAGATGACATCGTCGCGTTCATTAAAACAAAGGCCGGCAGCCGCCATTTGTGATGGGGCAGCTTCCGGTTCTGGTCGTCTGACATTCTAGTCAATTATAGTCGTCATTGTCGTTGCTATGGTTACATATGACGTCAAAGCGCGTTGGTACAATCTGATTGGTCGGTGAGGGTACCATTATTTTATGTGGACGAATGGGCGAACGTTGTTTGTAGCTGAGATTAAAACGATAGCACAGGATGCCATTTTAGTTAGGCTACAGAACTCAAGGGGATGCGAAAGGATGGGGAATTTCACCTTCAACGGGAAATATAATCTGAACCAATAATTGCGAGTTTTAACCTTCTCCCTACAAATTGCACCCTGGTTATGTGTTGTCTTTAGTCCGTCTGTCCTTCCAAGAGGCGTAGCCCATAGGTACATGCATACATACATACATACATACATACACATACACACATGCATACATACGCATACATTCATACATACATATATACATCAATATACACACATACATACCTACACACATACATATATACACACGTACATTCGTACATACATACATACACATACATACATATATACAAATGAATACATGCACATATACATTTATACATACATACATACACAGATACATACATTTACATGGGTGCATACATACGTATATACATGAATACATATATGCAAACACGCATAGCATACATACATACATGCACACATGCATAGGATACATACATACATGCATAGCATACATACATACAGACATGCATAGCATAGCATACATACATATATTCACATATATATTGCTGTATACGCAAAGCACTTTCCTTTTTTACCCATGTTTTACGATCCTGTCTCCTCATCTTGCCTGCTAAATAACACAAGCGTCCATCGATGCATGCACAAGACAGCAGTCGATGAGACTTCCGTCTTTTAGTCTTAGTCGCCTGCGCCGCAGTGTGTCGCCACTGTCTCTATTTGACGTCCTCCTAACCGTTCAGGCGAATGATTCCGCAATCTATAACTGGATTTCAGTATTGTCTTCAGTGGCGCCACCTATTCAGAAAAGAAACTTATGGGACTCTCTTGGTTCTCTACAAGGGATTCAACACGAGGGGTTGGGGTCAGATGCACGACTCCCACTTGAAAATATCCATGTGGTATTTGACCCCAGTTCCCCACTTTTGACCTGAAAAAATTATTTTTTTTATGTTTGTATTGGTTACGAGGTCAAGACCCCCACTCGAAAGTCCGGGGTAGAAGTGTGTCTGGTCCTACTTTTTACCCGGGAGAATTAAATTTTGGTTGCCTAAGTTAGGGTAAGGCTGAACTCAACCGTCAGTTGTGAAAAAATTAACGAAAATTGTGAAGCAAGGAATTAATAAAAGCAAAAAGTTCATAAAACACTTGGACGCCAAAATGGTCACCGGTCCTCCAAAGAGTATGCCTACTAAGTTAAAACTTTTATTACTATCCCCACCCTTTTCAAAACTGGACTCGCCAGTGTTCCATCCCACTCTGAAAATCGTGGCGGCGCCAGTGGCGAATTTAGCTATAGGCATGGTGGGGGTGGTTCGACCCCCACGTTCCTCTTCGTTATGTGCCGGCGCCCCTCAGACCTAACCCGTGCATGGTGGACTGCCAGAATGTGGCTACCCTCTGGAGATGCTCTTGCCCCCACGCAAGCAATCCTGGCGCCGCCACTTACCGACGCCCTAAGTTATAGATATTATTATTTCTGCATTTGTTAGGCGCCACTATGTAATGACTTAGCATCAAACGATGGCGCCGAGCAATTGTGAGTGAAGGACTTGTTCAAGGTCCCTACACAGTAATCGTCTCAGAGGAGGCTCGAACCCGTACTCCCCGCGTTCCAAGCCGAGCGCTCTAGATATCCAACATGCTACCTTGCCCCTATAACAACAGAGTTTACGAAAGCAAGTACTCAGCCCAGCATGACATGTATATATGTATGTGTGTATTTATGTATGTATATTTGTATGTATCTATGTATGTATAGTCCCTACACAGTAACCGTCTCAGAGGAAGAGGCTCGAACCCGTACTCTCCGCGCTACAAGCCCAGCGCTCTATCCAATATGCTACTGTGCCCTTAAAGTATCCACGGAGTTTGCCACCCGAGTCCATGTCGCACTAGCCACGTGCAAGACACGTTTGGCTACACGCAATTTGCACTTGTAGTAATACTCCAGGCAGATAACGCTGTCGTGTTTGCACAGACTCCAGCGAACATTAGTTTGCCGAGGACACGGAGATGAGCCGAGAGGATCAGTCGAACCTTGAAGAATAAAATATGACGCAGATGTTTGCTACATGTAAGATTTTGCATCACGCCGCCACAGTATTGCAGCTGAGTGTTAAAGGGCGATGCGATCTAAATAAAGAAAACGGGTTAATTGCTTTCTAAAAAAGGACACCTCTGAATCAAATGACTTCAAATTAAATATACGATTTGACTAGGGACCTGAAGGAGGCCCGTAATTGCGCCTACTAGCGCAAACTGGTTTGGTTGGCCGCCAAGCTGATGCCCATCCACGATAGCCCGAGTCGGGCCATGGTGGAATTTCAGTTTGTTTATTGCTTCAAAAACAGAATAAAGCATTGCAAATGTAAATAACACAAACATTCATCTGGGTGCAAAGGTCCACCCAAAAGGCGCCAAGGTCCCGCTAATTTAGGGCAGCCTATAACACAATAATATATTGATGGTTAATGACTCATATAGGCTACTTATACATTTAGGCCTATTCATGGTGTAATGGGGGTTTGCAAAACTGTTGAAGTGATGATTCAGTCTACAGAAGCAAGGCAACCTAAGTCTAGCTGGAAATGAAACACTGGAGTGGATTGGAAGGTCTTGCTTGAACATGCTATTTAAGGCAGTTCTGATTTTGGCTGGGTTTCTGAGCTAGTTATTGGCCAAGTAATCTGTCTTTTTTCAAGTCTAAAGTCTTCAACGGTTTAAGTACATTCAAATAGGCACAGGGTAGAAGGTAATTTATCAGTGACTTTGTCCCTTTACAGGTGTGGACAAAATCAATTAAGAAACGAACAGAGAAAAGAAGTAGATACTGTATTTATTGAAGATCTCCAAGGAATTCTCAGACTTCAGCAAGAACAATTTTGTTTCCACATACAAGCTGTTACACCACATATAAGCGTTGTTACTGTTTTATATACGTATCTGTCATACACCAACTATACATTTTTTATGAATTTTTGTTTTATGATACATGATACAATAAAAGATTTGTACATAATGGTGTTAATAATTCTTTCAAATTGTGATTTTTTAGTATTGTGATTCAACAGTTCTGATTTATACAACTGTAGTGTGTTAAATTTATTTTAAGATAAGTTACAACTCATTGCAAAGCAACAATTCTTTTTCATGGAGTTGGAATGGATGAGAAACTTCTTAATATCCAAAGCACAGTAGCAACTGCTACATTGTAATTGTTACCAAAAGGCTGTCCATCAAACCAAACTGTTTCAATAAAAATTTTAAAGCAACTGTGAAATAACAAATTCAAAGGTTCAGCACCTAATTATTATTATTTTTACTAAATTAGGCTTTTTAGTTGCACAGCCGATTGTGAGACGAAGAAATTGATGAATAAAATTCAATAAGATAATCTGGGGTCAAATGGTGAAAGCAGTTGTTGACAAACAACCCCATCTTATACCTGATTTGGTAGCTGATGGGGAACCAGAGGAGATCACACAGGATCTGCAGTGAAGTAGTCAAACTTCCACTTGCAGCTGATCACCTATGTAACTCACTTGCTGAAAATGGGTTCATCCTTTGTACTTCTGAAACATTTGTCTTCGGCTTAACTGTTGGCATAAGCAAAGAAATGTTTTCTGTATCAATTCCTCAAGACAGGTGAATTGTTCAGCAAAGTCATGCCACTAAGCTTCTGTTTGTGCTTCTGTGACTACTTAACAAACTTCATTATGCTCACGACTTTACTGCAATCATGTTTATATAAAATACTCAAAGATTGATTTGTTACTCATAGCTCTAATCACAAACTCAAAGACTTCTAAACTTTAAAGCGCTACTTATAATTGTAATCCCGAGATTTCTACAGTGCCCAATGAATGCCACATCACAGGGACCAGCTTATTCACAGGCTGTCAGTCAAAACAAAATCGATAAGCAAGTGTTCGGTTCCAGGTCAAGATCCAAAAGTCAGGCAGAGAGACAGCGTGGCAGCTGTGGTGGGTGATGTTTGTGATTGGAGCGGAAAGAAGGATAACAGGAAGAAGGGGAGTAAAAGCAAAGAGCTGAGCACTATGTTAATATAATCTAATTTATAAGTTGATCTGAAGGGTTGTCCACAGATACCATATGAAGAACAAAATATACTGCATGGAGAACAAAAAATACAAAATGGAGTATTGCCAGAAAAACAGTAACACCATCAAATTGCTGCTTCTGCTACCGTGATTGCTTGAAGAAACAAATGTAATTCAATCATGAAGTTTTGGCCTGTGCTGCTGCAACTCTCTTCTCCCAATCGGCCGGACGATCGGGGCCGTTAGCTCTGAGAAGGATGTCATGCACCTGAACACGAGCTGGTCGGCTAAGCGCATGGATCACAGCATCGGCAACGTCTTCCGGCTTCAGCGTCTGTACACACTGGTACAGCATATCGATGATGTGGCCCTGGTCGGGGTACATGCTGTGCGTGAAATTGGTTTCCACGAGTCCAGGACTAATCTGCGAGATACGAGTCTTCGATTTTGCCAGTCGCAACTCAAACCGAAGGCCCTCCGTGATGGCCGTCAGCGCGTACTTGGTGGCATTGTAGAAGTTGAAGTCGGCGTAGTCTGGTCTGCCGACTCGGACCGAATGTCCAGCAAGGCTGTTGATGATGACGAGATGACCATCGTCCACTCCTTGCTCGCGCATCAGCTTGATGCTTGACTGTGCACACAGAACGGTACTCAGCACGTTTACTTCAAACATGCTTCGGAACATTGAACTCTCGCCCTCGAGAAGGGGTGCCTTATGTCCGACCCCTGCGCTCATGACACACACCACCACACAACCAGCCTTCTCCTTAATTATCTGGAACATGTTTGAAATTTCTTCCTCGTTTCGAAGATTACAGATCAACGGGACTAAACTTCCCACTGCTGTTGACGTACCAGTTGTGTCCTGAAGGCTACTGGCTGTCGACGATGGCTCAGTGGCTCCGGCTGTGGAAGGCGATTGTTTCGCGGCAGATTTTCCAGCTGTGGCTTCGATCTCCAGCGCCACCCGTTTAAGGCCTTCTCCATCGCGATCGCAGCCGTAAACGGTCAATCCGAAAGAGGCCAACTTCTTACTCACTGCCGCTCCTATTCCACTCGCAGCCCCGGTTACAAGAGCTGCCCTTCCACTATAGCGTTCCATTACGACTTTCCAGAAAAATCGACCGCGACATCAACTGAGATCAACATAAAACCGTTTTAATTCTAGCTGGTTTTATTGTTTAACAAGTTATTATGAAATAAATAGCGCCGAAAACGTTCACAACATGCTTTCGGACCAAAGAGGTTATACTACTTTCGGACACAACGTTCAGCGGAAATTACCTTGAAAATAGTAAGTAAGTTCGATAGTTTCGCTGCAAGCTGGAGTCCAATTATTATCTAGTCATTCCCTTAATGCAAATATAAATGTACACTTTCTTATATAGCGTATTGTACGGGTCCTAGAGATTAGACAACAACAGCTTCGAATTATCAGTTGTATATTGGGTATAAAACCTGCGATGTTTCTTTTAGAAACTAGTTTAAAACTCTGAAACATCGTTTACGAGCTACAGTCAAATACAGCTGCTCATGAACAATCACTGACAGGCGCGTTTTAAATATAAGTTGTATTGTATTATGTGTGGGTAGAAATAGCTTTAAAATTTATCAAATGGGACTGTCGAATGGTTTTACATGCTACAACACGGTTACATGTTGGATGTAAGCATGTGAATGGCTACCCCACTTCTGGCCCAAAATTTCGCCAATAAGAGAAACTTGCCGATCATCGCGGAGAGTCTAAAATCTGGACTTTAGAATTACCTTGACGATTAATAACATTATTAGTTTTGAACTTGCGATGCCAGAGGCCCTCCATTTCAAGCCTCTTAAAAATACTTATGATATAGCGCTAGGTATTGTCCAGCGAACATCTTCTCGAATTAAACAATAGTTTATGAGTTTTAGAAGCAATATATAACATGGCAAAAGAAGAAAAAGCAAAACATTGGTACTGTATTTTCAACAACAAAAACTTTACAGAAATTTATTAGGGTGTAGTTTTTAAACGGTCTCCGATAGATGACAGAAGCGCAGCTCAAACTTAAGCGTCCTACTTGCCTAGGAATAAAATCTGTCGATCCCAGGACGGTGGCTAGACTGCAATAAAGGTTAGTGTGTATTCATTGCCAAGGTCGTGTCAAGGTTTCTTCGATTATCACAACAATGGCTGCGATGTTGAAAAACGGAGGAGCCATTCGGTCGATCCTTCTGCGCCTCTCCGATCCGGCGAAGGCCCTGTCGCTCGAAGGCGCCCTCGTCAGACGATGGGTGGCTGTCGGATCGTCGGAGCATACGTTGCGCGTTCGCCAGCAGATTCAGGAAACCCGCAAGAAGGCCGAGCTCGGAGGAGGCCCGAAGAGGATCGAGGCCCAACACAAGAAGGTCGGCATTAACACGAGCAGCCAGGGTCTTGAGATGGGTCCATGGTCTGCCCCGACAGCTGTTTTAAAGTTTTAGACGTTTTAGCTGATCTGAGTTTGAGAAGTGCCTACTGGCTTTTGCACAGTATTTGTGTTGCAAAGTACTGTGCAAACTTTGAAAGTTTGTTGTATAGGTTATGTGCCCTACTTACTTGACGGAGGTCGTGCACGACTACTGACAGTTTCGTAAAAATATAGAAAATCGAGAAACAACAAAGGGCCAAACACGAAAAGTAAATAAATAAGTGACCTAACTACAGGATCTAAAATTAGGAATGCATTTTGCAGTTCTAGCGTAACCAGAGTGAACATGAACCATTTTGAGTGCAAAGGTAAAGGTTGTGTGAAGGTTCTGTTTACGTAAATTGTGTTGTTTTGTTTTTTTTTTGCTCCATTTACATAAAATTTTCATAACAGTGGGTTTGTTGTGTATTGTTTCTGTAACGATTTGATCACTTAGGGTAAGCTTACGGCAAGGGAACGTGTGAACTTGCTCTGCGATAGCGGTTCCTTCATCGAGTATGATGCCTTTGCGGAGCACGACTGTGCAGACTTTGGCATGGAAAAGCAAAAGGTTAGTTAGTTATCTAGACAATACCTCATCCCTTCATCTTATCTGTCTCTCCTCTCCAACCGAAAATACCACCCCCACCCCCGTAGCTGCCATGCTCTGTCTGACCTTTGGATCTTGACCTGGAACTGAACCTTTTTGCCTATCGATTTTGTTTTGACTGAGCACCTGTGAATAAGCTGGTCCCCATGGCGCGGCTTTCGTTTTATGCAAATCACTAAAACTTGTTAATTTATTTTTCTTAACTGAGATTTGGTCACTGATTGTTAACTGTTTATACACTTACACTGCTAAAAAATATGTTTAATTTAAAATTGTAGGAATATAGCCCTCTGCTGTGGCATTCAGTTTAGGAAGTTTTTTTAACACTGCTCGTTCATTATGGTTTGGGCTTATGCAAATGGTGTTTTGGTGCAGATTGCTAACCAGTAATATAGCATAAATAAATAAAAGACGCTTAATTGTTTTTTTCTCAATTTAAATGTTTAGTTCCCGGGAGACAGTGTCGTGACAGGTCGTATTAAGATCAACGGAAGAAATTGTTTCGTTTTCAGTCAGGTAATCGAATTTTATAGTCCACAAATTCTATAAAACTGGTTTCTTTAACTTTTGATGCAATGTGCATTTTTAAATTTACTTTATTGAAAGTTGTTTCTAATGAGAAATTTGTTTGAAAGGTTGTAAAGTAGTTGTAAACTGTCCTTGTCTCTAGTAATAATGATAATAATGATAAATGATAATAATAATTATAATGATAATGATGATAATGATAATAATAATAATAATAATGAATGTATAATTGACACTTTATGAGCCTTTTACCCTACTGTTAATTAGCAGCTGCTTTTTTAGCCTGTCCTGCCAGCTTCCATCCTGACTAAGCCTGCCCAGGCATGCCTAAGTCATTTTAGTTGCAAGTTGTGCAACCTGCACTGAGTGCAGGCTTGCCTGGACTAAACAGAACAGCTTACTTTGTGGGCAGCATATTAATAGACTGAAAATGTGAGAAGAAATCACAGAAATAGGCGATTCCAATAAATGGTAAGCGGTAGGAAAATTTGCAGGTGATTTTCATGACCAGCAGCCCAAACTTCTTAAGATACACCCAAAAAGTGTTCAGGAAGCAAAATCATTGTCAAAATTCATTGTCCTGTGTAATCTGTAAATAGGTTAAGTCTCTAGCAATTCGCACTTTTGATTTTGTGTTACCGCTGTTATAGGATTTCACAGTGTTCGGTGGCAGCTTGTCAGGGGCACATTCAAAGAAAATCTGCAAGGTTGGTAGGAATGGATGAAAGGAAGCGAGGTGGGGTAAATGTGAATTTATTACCAAGTAACGTAGTTCTGTTGTTGACAGTTTTCCTAACGAGTGCCTTGCTTTGTGTTGTGTGTGTAATTTTGAATCGATCTTTTTTATTGGTGCCCATTCAAACGGGCAGCGGTGGTGCAGGATCTCACCCGATAAATTCACTGAAAAATGAGGAGGGTCGAGGCCGTACTTTCAGTATAGAAAACACGTACATTTACGTTTATCTTGCTGCTGGCCAGTCAGAGTGCTTTTGACCATTTCGTAGATGGTGGTGTTTATGTGATGTTACTGATGTAACTGTTGAGGTATGTTTATTGTTTGTCCATTGATTCTTTCTATGAAGGTTTACTTTCTAAGCTGGTAAAAATTTTTGAGTATTTTTTAAATTTATTTATACAGAACACTTATATAGCTCCCCTTCAAGAAAACTACTCAGAAGCGCTCCCAAACCAACCTCGGCGAAAGAGAACAGTCTTAAGAGGAGAATAGAAGATAGAAGTAAAATCCCGGGGCAGAAGACGTAGAGTAGCAGGAAGTCCATTCCGGAGGGTTGGGCCAGCAACAGAGAAAGCACGACGCTGAATGGTCGAGGTGTGAGCGCGAGGCACTGATAGATTACCACTAGCAGCGGAGCGAAGAGAAGCACGTCCCAAATTGGACTGGACAGGTAGGCAAAGCTCCCTCAAGTAAGAGGGGGCAATACCCAACAAGGAGTATGTAAACTTTGTAAGTTCTGTTGGGAGGGGGTAAATATGCTGACCTTTAGAGTTAGTTAACTTTGTATATAGGTAAATTTTCTCAGTATGTAATCTTTCTGAGTTTGTACACATTGCAGTAGGAGAGGTAGGTGGATGAACTTTCCAACTTGAGTTGGAAAACTTTCTTCTTCAATGTTCTGGCCTTAGGCAGATCCAAGAATCCAGTGATGCCACTCTTCTCTGTTCTGTGCCCTTTCTTGGTAGCCCCATCTTCTTCCTTTATCCATCATCCAGTCCAACAGCATATTCCTTGGTCTTCCTGGAACTTTATTTCCCTCAATTCTTCGTTCAGTCACTGTCCTCGGGAGGGAAATTCCACGTAGTACGTGACCAGTCCAGTTCATTTGTCTCTTCCTTATTGTACTGACCAATGTCCTTTCTTCCTGTACCAAGTGCAAAGTGAAAACTTTGTGAATAGTAAACCATGTGAGCAGGTAAGCAATCATTTCAGAGTAGGTTGTCTATTATCATTTTACATTGGTAGCCTTTTAAAATGAGTGAATTTATGATGTTGTTTCTCTGAGAGGAGGTTTCTTTGTTGTCTTAGATAATGGATCAGGCGATGTTGGTGGGTGTGCCTCTGATTGGTCTGAACGATTCTGGTGGAGCCAGGATTCAGGAAGGAGTCGTCTCACTCGCTGGATACGCAGACATTTTCCAGGTACGCTGCAGTTTAGTTACCTAGACATTTTTTTATTTGTATTTATTCGACTTATAACACATAAGGTTAGTAATCTGAATCTAGGGTATGAGACAAGGATGCATAAACAACGTATCCAGGTTGTTGCATGAAGTCTACTTAGCAGGCTCAAACCTGCAATCATTAGATTAGTGGCTCAGTGTGCTGCCAAACAAACGATTGTGCCACATTTATATAGAGCCTCTATTTGGATGCTGTATAGTGCCTTCTGGAGGACCTCTGGATGGTACTTCTCTGCAGTGTGTTTAACATAGTAGTTTGATAAGAGTGAATTGTTTATCCACAGGTGAATGATGGTAGAAAAGCGGATATAACTGAACTATTGGACTCAGAACTACCAGCATGCTGTTATCGTTAACTAATTTTCTTTATTTGTGTCTGAATTAAAAAAAACTGGTCTCTTCATCAGATGTTATATGAAACTTGAAACTGCTCAACCTATTGTCAGATGGAAACTGAGATGTTTTATATATAGCCTTTTAACATCATAAAGGGTTAATATTTCATCTTGGTGTATGGCAAAAAAGAAGATAGTGATTTTGAAGGCATAGTGATTTAGTCTGTTGACATGTAGTATCTTGTCAAAATTTGCTTTATGCAGTATTAGTAGTGATATGTGACCATTGAGTACAATGGAACATTCTTGGGAGCCACGTCAAGTACCATATTATAACCACCTGAATTAAATTCAGCATCTGTCTGACTGCATTGTATCTGAGCTCAAGTTATAAAGAAGCAAGTTATGAGGAGTTTCCAGTGTATGCTTTTCACAGTGCAGTGTAAGTAAGCCAGTAATCTTTATTAGCATGAGACAGATGTTAAGTACATTGGTACTGTCTTCCAGCAGTTTTGCAGAGTAGCATTTTGCACCCATAGCATACTGCATTACATTAATGTAATTTAGCTTAATAAGAATAGAATTGATTGTTGTAGCGCAACGTGATGGCGTCTGGTGTTATTCCCCAGATCTCGCTCATCATGGGACCCTGTGCTGGTACGCAATGCTCGTAATTACCATAGAAATGAAGCCTCTTTCTTGTGTTTCATAATTTTTCATATTTGCATAGCACCTTTTAGAGCCTCTCATAAGGCACTGAAATTTGGTTATAATTATTAACTTTACTATTAAAAGATTTCATAAGATTCTTTACAATTGTTTAGGTAAGGAAAATGCAGATTTATCACATGCAGGGTTCCAACAATGGTCAGAGGGGTGAAGGGTCATTTTGCTGAAGTGCCAAAGTGACAACAGCTGGACAGCTGATCTTTCCACTGACAGTGTTTAGTCGGTGTACTCATCATATCTGAGTCGACAAGAGGGCACAAGTGTAGCTGAAATTTCTGCCCTGGCAGGGATTTGAACCCTTAACCTCTAACCAGTTGGAAAAGACTGGTTTTTATTTCATAGAAAGAGTAGTTTTTCGTGATTGAAATCTATTGGAGACATGTTAGTTTTGTTATTTGTTCTTTGAATTAGCACATTTACCTAACTTTCAAGCCGAGGTTTATTGTAACTTTGCACGCATTACGTTACAGGAGGAGCAGTCTACTCTCCTGCCATCACCGATTTCACTTTCATGGTCAAGGTATTATGATTCCTATTTTCCTGTTGCAGTTGTTAGGGTGTAAAAACTGCTGCATGGATTGTTGTATGGATTACCGAACTTGAACCTGATCTTAGAACTGCTAGTTCTAACTTAGGCCTTATCTTAGAACTAGAAGTTCTCAACTAAACTGATCAAAACCAAGTTGTCAGAGTATAGTGTGGTTGTTGGTTGTTTAAGGGCTTGCTCAAGGCCATGGGCCTTTGCTAGTCCTTTATGTACAAATATTCACTGCATTTGCTGTGGGTGAATTATCTTTAAAAGTTTTTGAAATGTTTGTTTGCCAGATTCAGTTGAGTGATTTTATGCATGCAATCAGTAGGTGATTTTAACAAATAACTAAGCAAATAGATAAACAGAAATGAGTTGAAGAGATTTTTCAATTACCGTTTCAGTACTGCAGTAATGAAGTTGAACATTATTTAATAAGATAGTGTATTAATCTGAAGTTATTTGAAGAAAATAATGTCACAGTAGTAACAAAAGACTTGTATATATGCAGAACCACTGATTAATTCAGTAGTCCAGTTAATTTGTTTGCTTTAACATTAGGAAATGGCTAGAATTTTAATTAGGCTGCAGCTTCCATCTTAATGATCAGATATGAGCATCTCTTAACTGATTAAACTGAACTCTGATGAGGTGTCATTTGTGCAGTTGTGATTGGAATTAGCTGGAACGTCTTTTACATTTCAGAACACATCCTACTTATTCATCACTGGACCAGAAGTTGTGAAAGTAAGCAATCCTTTGCAAAAATTAAATAATCCATTTAGGATATCGTCGTATTCAGTTGTAGTATGTACGTTGCAGTTCCTGTTGCTTACTGTTACATCAGAACGTCCTTGTAAGATGGTACAGTATAACATGAATTATGGTACAAACTGAACATCTGTTGTGTACCTTTATTTCTGGTTCGGAACATGAGGTTATTATCAGCTTAAGATCAAACTCTGTTTTTGCTCTGCGTGAGTGCCTATCAGTGGTGACCTCTAGTTATGTGACCTCTAGTTATGTGACCTCTAGTTATGTGGCCTCTAGTTATGTGGCCTCTAGTTATGTGACCTCTAGTTATGTGGCCTCTAGTTATGTGGCCTCTAGTTATGTGGCCTCTCGTTATGTGACCTCTAGTTATGTGTAGAAACACTTTTGTTCTAAATTATTTATATTACCGTTTAGGGTAGTGCAGGCAGCTCTTTTGTGAGTTACTTTGCCTGTGCCATGTTAAGTGCCTTGATGACATACATGTACTAACTGACCAAGTTGAAACTTGAATTCTGGTGTAATATGGTCAGATTAGGTATGAAACTTGAGGGATCTTTAAAACAACATAGCTGAGCTGAGCATGATGCAGTGATAGCCTGATGAGGCACTTGCTGTTGGCACTGATGCTGATGGTGTTGATTGTTATAGGCAGTGACAAACGAGGACGTGACACAGGAGCAGTTGGGAGGCGCCAAGACGCACACATCTGTGTCTGGTAAGTGGGGGAGAATCAGTGTAGTGTTATTTTACGTACACCTGCACATATGCTTATCATAATCGTAATTGTGTGAGCACATTTATATAGCGCCTGTTGAAGAAAACGCTTCAGAGGTTCTTCCGACCTGACAGCGCAAGATTAGGATCGAAGAGAATGAGTTTTCAACTGCCGGTGAAATAGAGGCATAGAAAGGAGAAGCTAATGTTGCAGGTTGAATGATTCCAGCAGCGTCCTTGTTGCATTGCAGAAATAGAGGACGGAGGAACACGCTGCATAACAATTATTTTTGCAGCTATGCATCTAGTTATAATGGTAATGCCATCAAAAGGGGGGCATCTATCATGACTTCTTATCTAGCCGCAGATTTTTTTAATGTTGCGGAGCGAAGAAATCTGAGGCTAGATAAGATGAAGTGATAGAAGTACCAATTTTGATGACATGACGACTGTAACTGGATGCGTGGCTGCAAAAATAATTGTTATGCAGCTTTGGTTCAAGTTCATTTGGACTGATAATTTATATGATTTAATTTGTCATTGCAAATGGACCTTGCAAAGTGGGACCTTGGTCCTCTCTGTGTTGGCCTTTAGCTTCCCAGAAATAATAATATTTGGACACTGCTTTCATAATACTTGCTTGGAGCAAAAAATGAAGAAGTAATAATTTAATAAATAATAGCTGGAAATGTTATGAATTAGATGTTATTAGTTTTGCTATTAATGTTAATAACAAAGTAATAACTTGTTAGTTATTTCTGCTTTTGCTTAAGCCTGATTTTGCTGCACAGCAGTTAAATGTCTTAAACTGCGTATTTGTTTTCTTTAAGAGGTTACTTCCATGAGATGATTATTAGTGAAGTGATTGTGCTTCCACGGTCTGTGCTTTAGGAGTGGCCCATGGTGCGTTTGACAACGATATCGAAGCCCTTCTTGGCATCCGAGAACTTGTCAACTATTTGCCACTTAGCAACCGTGAACCTGCCCCACTGAGGAAGTGTGATGACCCTTGGTGAGTTAATTACTTATGAGGTTTTTTGGACGACTAGGTAAGCATGAAGACCCTTGTGAATGTTTTTACAACTGAGTAGTTATTGGAAACAGCGAGTATGCATTGTTCATGAGTATCTAGATATTTAATATAGCACCTTTTAAGTACTTATGAGGTTGCTGGACTCGCTAGCCCAAGTGGTATTAGAGCTTGGTAAGACGAACAGATCCATTTGTAAGTAAATGATGTTCAGATAATCTAATCTGATTTAATCTGATGACTTCTATAGCGCCGTTATTATAATGCCCAAGGCATCAGCCGATGGTCGCTTCAAGTCAGAATTGCAGTCATAATCATAATCTGTTGGAGAAGCTGGATCAAATTCCAGTAACTAGAATTCACTACTGGAGGCCTTGGTACATTCATAGAACCCAACTAACGGAATCCCATCCAGAGCTGGCAGTTGACTCCGTTTTTAGAGGTCCTGGTGCTTAGCTAATGTCGAGAGGCTTTGTAGCTGATGAAAATTTTAAAGAAACGATTGGAGTTTTACTTATCCATTTTAATTATTACACCTTCATACTGTGTAAAATGAGTATGCAGTTGTGATTTGTGTAGCACGGTGGTCTGTTTGGTAACGGCCAGGTCTGCGATCCAACGATTGCGGGTTTGAATCTGTTGAGCAGACTCCACATAACAACCTTGGACAAGTTCACACACTTGCATCTCAGATTAAGATTCACCGATCTTGCACATGGAAAAAGTGCTGTAAATAAATGAATAAGTAAACTGAATCTGATGAATCTGAATCTGATGAGGATGATGCGTTGCTAGGGACCGTGATGCACCTGGACTGGATACGGTTGTCCCGCTTGAGACAACATCTGCCTACAACATGATGGATGTCATCACCGGAGTAAGTTCCGATTGGGCAAAATACCTCGAAAATACCTTTCTCGCACTGGATGATAATATGTGTGTGAATGTGTGTGCATGTGTGTCTGTGTATGCATATGTGTGTAAGCATGCATGCATGTATATATGTATTTATCAAAATGCTATATGTAAAACCTTTCATGTACCTCAAAAGAGCCTATTGTCATGCAATGGAATTTTTGGGGCTTCTTTAAAACTGTTGGCCATGCAGTAGTTTTCATGACCTGCCCTTGGAAGGTCATTGACTAGAGTTGGAGAATTGGGTTTTGTCATGTCTAAAGTTAGCTCAATTCTAAATCGATGACCTATTTGCGAGAGTTAATGGAACAACGCATATCATGCACAACCACTTCACACTCGTTCCACAAAAAATCCGTTATTGGGTAAATCCCTTGTTGTTCACCATCTCTGTTTCCTTCTCTTTCTTCCTCTTCCCCACCCTTTCCCTCTCTGCTTGTCCCTCCCTTGTGCCTCCCCTCCTCCTTGTCATTGGCTACCGACCATGAAAGTTACTGCCGAAAATGTTCTTGTATTGTTTGCAAGATGGCGCTACTGCCGGACTACAAGGAGTCTACAAACACATCTAAGGTTACGATTTTATGAATTGTCGAACTCCTGCATTGCATCGTTTTGCTACGCAGCTCGTGGTTATGCATGAGCTTTATGGTTTGTTCTGTAGGTGGTGGATGAAGGCGATTTTTACGAGATAATGGCCAACTACGCGAGGAACATAATCGTCGGCTTTGGACGTCTGAACGGTAGAACCATAGGTGTTGTTGCAAACCAGCCGAGAATTGCAGCAGGTAAACCATCTTCTGAATGTGGTAAACTGGTGTATTGTGACAGGTGTGGTAAACTGGTGTATTGTGACAGGTGTGGTAAACTGGTGTATTGTGACAGGTGCTTTACTGAACACCGCTTCATCTGTCAACTTTGGATGTTACTTGAGCTGCGCTTGTGTGCGAGAACTCAACAGAGCTGAATCATCTAGTTATCGGAACATAAATTTCTTACTGATGAACTTTTGTTCTTAATGGCTTTAAGGTCTTTGGGCTAGCATAGCTAATGTTGGCTAGTGTTAGGCTAGTGTTCAGTCTGATTGGCTTTGCCCTGAAGTGTTGTAGACTTGTAGCATAGCTGCTACTGTAGTTTACTTCTGTTTAACTGTATTATCGGCACAAGCTTCTGTGAGCAACGTCAATAACTCTGTGAATATTCTTTTCTTTCTATCTGATGAAGATTACTTTTATTTTTGTAATTTATTGCATTTTTTTATGCACACGTCTAAATCTGAATTTAAGGTGTGAGACTAGCATGTACGAACAACTTGTTCAGGAGCATCATGTGTAGTCCACTCAGCAAGATCGAACCTGCAATCGTTGGATTACAGGCCTGGGACGTTACTGAATAGACCACTGTGCTGCACAGTACACCACTGTATCACCAACGATGATGATGATGATGAGCTGTTGTTCTGTTGTGTGTAGGTTGTCTTGACATCGATGCGTCTGTGAAGGGAGCTCGTTTCGTGCGTTTCTGTGATGCGTTCAACATCCCAATCGTCACTTTTGAGGACGTACCAGGATTCCTTCCTGGTAACCAAATTCAGTATATTACTTTTAAAAAGCATTTGCATGTACTTGCATTTTTTTGCTTGATTGCAGTGAAGATGAATTGTTCTTAGCAAAACATGGTTGATTATTTGTTGTGCACTGAGGCAATACCCTCTTTCTTTCTGTTGAAGAGTAATCCCCTGAGCTAACCAGAGAGGCAGCCACGAATATGAAGTACTAATAGCTTAATTTCTTAGCTTTGGCATTTGAGGCCAGTGTAAGTCCTACCCTTGCTGCCTGATCCTCCCACTGACAGTGTGCACACTGTACGGCCAGTGCACTCATTTGTAGCCAGGTTCGCTTGGTAATGCTGGGCAAACATAAATCTTGGGATATCCTTATTCCCTGGCAGGGATTTTAACCATGACTCCCGCGTTGACAATCCAGTATGCTAACCTTGTGACACTTGCATACCCCAAATAGATTTCTTTAAGGCGACTGAATTGTAACTCAATAAACTGTTGAATGTTTGTTTTGTGTGAACATCAGGAACAGACCAGGAATACAACGGCATTATCCGTCACGGAGCAAAGCTGATCTTCGCTTATGCTGAAGCTACTGTGCCGAAGATTACTGTAATCACACGCAAGGCCTACGGTGGAGCTTACTGCGTCATGAACTCCAAGCACATGCGAGGCGACCTTAACTACGCATGGCCAACGGCTGAAGTAGCTGTGATGGGTGCCAAGGTATGATGCCGTGAACATTAAAAGTGGTTATTGATAACTATTATATTGTAAAAGAATAATTTGATAATAGCGTTTACTTGCTATATATATATATATATATATATATATATATATATATATATATATATATATATATTCTTGTTATATAAATGCAAGTATTTATATACTTAAATGTAAGTAATTTTCTACATACTTTCTTGCGGGCGATGATTTCCGGCCCTCCAAGAGACCAGAAGAGACCTGTCGGATGCCCTTGCCACACAAGCACAAGGACATTGGAAGCTGACCTGCGTCCACTGAACTTCGGGTTACATACGGCCTGGAGACCAGCACAGAACGGAAACGGCTGGCTACACGTTTTGGAAACGACAACGCTTTAGAGAGGAGCAGGCCACAGCCGATGATGATTGATATACTAGTTACATACGTGTATGTTAGATATATATATATTATTTATATATATGCTGGTTCTGTATATATGTTATATATTGTACTTGTTAACCCAATACAGACGAGTAGGTAGTGATTGGTAGTGTAGGTATCACGACGAGCAGGTAGTAATTGGTAGTGGGCATGTACTATTATCTAGACCACTCTCAGCCTATCGCAGACGTTATATTTTTGAAACCTTACATCAATTAGGCCAAGATATTATAATTAAGTACAGAAATAAGTGGAAGATATTTTTAGAATTCGGTTATAAACATAAAAATCGACCAATCATATCGGACATTTAAATCACGAATTTAAATAACCCAAAATGGCGGCGTGTTGTTTTTGTGGCCTTACTGACGACGAAATTCGGCAAATTCTTGATGAATTTGCATCAGATGATGACAGTTTTGACTCATCTGACAATAAAAACCTGTCTTTTGCTACCAGTGAAGAAGATAAAGTGGTTTGGCTAAAGAACATTCTGACATCGACACCGAATTAGACGGCTACGTATACATGCTAGCGGACCGTCAAACTGGGTCAGGCGGATGACTTGGGCGAGATAGACAGGACTGAACAAGTAGCAGATTTTCCCATTTGACCCCTAACTGTGCCATTTACAAGCGTCTGTGGCAGACCAGGCCCTGATGCACCATTTTTGAAATTTTTCTAACTGCTTTTGGATAAGCTTTTTTGATATGCTAGTTGAACAGACCAGGCCTGCATGGTGAGTAGAGTAGGTCAAATGCACAGAAGGCAGGTAAACCCCACAGAATAAAATGGAAACCTACTTCTCCTCTAGCATCTTATTTTAGAGAACAAGATCAAGAATCCCAAAGGCTGCCCCAAGAAGGCTCAATATGAATGTGAAGCATGTAAAGTTGCTTTGTGCAAAGTTTTATGCTTCCACATTTGCAACGAGCAAAATCAGATAGTGGTTCTGTGGAGTGTAAGGAAGGTAAGCAATATAGCACATCGATACAAATTTTAAAATTTCCATTCTAAATTGTCCTCTTAGAACTGTTCAGTGCAGTCTATTGAGAAAGAGGAGGCGATTCAGGAGCTTCATCCATCTTCAAGGTGACCATCCAGTGCACTCAGGCATTCATAAAAATGGCCCTTTTGAGAGCTACCAAATATTTGAAAAGGAAACAAACTTCAGTGTGTTTGCCTCTCTGTGTGCCTGGCTTGTTGTAATGTTACTGTTGTCCTGTTGGTGTGCATGCTGCAGTGTTTTTGATGTCGTGGTTGTATTACTATGTATGTGTTTGGGAGGTGATAGGGTGAGTAGGCAACATGAATGCCCCAAAATTTTTCTATCAAAAACTAAACTGAAGGAATGAAAGAGTAGATAAAAAGCTAAAGAATGATGTTAACCTCAACTCTGTATGCCAAAAATTACCAAGATCTGATAAGTTAAAAATTTCTTACTTTTTAGGCATTTCTTGTTACTCATCTGGTACGACTACTGTCTGCATACTAAAAATATTATATCTCCTTCATTTATGAAAATATTTTCAAACTTTTTGGAGGTTTTGTCTGATATTAATTGCTGCACAGTTCATGTGCTGACATTACATGAGTTGTCGCTGAAAATGTTTTCTATAGGGGTTTGAACATGAAAAAAGTTTTCAAATGGGGTGCGTACAGTTTGGGGCAACTATGAGTACCTCCAAAGATTTTTCTCAAAAACTGGAAACATGGTTTGAAAGAGGAAATAAAATGCTAAAGAATGATATTAACCTCAACTCTGTGTGTCAAAGAATGACCAAGATCTGATAAGTTAGACATTTCTTACTTTTCAGGTGTTTTCTTATATTTCCTTCAAATTGTACGACTTCATCTTACATACTAAAAATACTGTATCTCCTTCATTTATGAAAATATTTTCAAAATTCTTGTGAGGTTTTGTCTGGTATTGATTTCTGCACGATTTTTGTGCTGACACTACATATGTTGTCACTGAAATTTATTTCCATAGGAGCCTGAACATGAAAAAAGTTTTAAACATGGGGTGGGGTACGGTTTGGGGCAACTTTGGGTACCCCAAAATTTTTTGTATCAAAAACTAGACGAATGGATGGGAAGAGGAGATAAAATGCTAAAGATATGTTATATATTGTACTTGTTAAATATTGTAAGATTCATAATTGTGTGTTCAAGAAAACTTGTCAGAGGTCCTTCCACAGCATGACAATACAAGACTGTGATCACACAGAATGGTTTCAACCACTGGTGAAACTGATGCTGAGAAAGGACTGGTTTATAATATGTTATGCATATACTTGTTGATTTTCCTTTCTAGGGAGCAGTTTCCATCATCTTTCGTGGAGGAGACATGGAAGCCAAGGAGAAGGAGTACATTGACCTCTTTGCCAATCCTTTCCCAGCTGGTGTCAGAGGTAAGGGCTTTTCGTACCAGCTGCTGCTAACTTCTGGGGTGTGCAGTAGTCTCGTGATAAGCATTCTGGACTGTCGACCAAGAGGCGGATGATTCAGATCCCTGCCAAAACAGCACAAGGTTGTCCATTAAGGACGGCTGCAAGGGGGAAGGAAGAGGTCGCCCAGATGTGAATAAGGGGGTTTTACCCAGTGCAAACGTCTGCATCTAAATTCAGTACATGTCATTCTTTTAGTACAACCCCATGATCATACCTCTGAAAATTGATGTTTTCAAAGTATGCACTAGACAAATGATTGCCTTACATTTCATTACCTTACCATACCTTTCCTTTCAGTACGTTACGCTACCTTGTCTTGCATTAACTTAACTGAACGTGCCTTACCTTACCATATGCATCAAGAGGAAGAATTTTCCATGGAAGCGTGGAATGTTTGGAAAAAATGTCTTTGCACAGGTTACGTGGACGACATTCTGGAGCCTCGTGAAACTCGTAGGAGGCTCTGCCTTGACCTGGAGATGCTTTCCACGAAGAAACAATCCAACCCTTGGAAGAAGCACGGAAACATACCTCTGTAAAATGAGAACCACGGCTTGGCGTTCGACCTTTGAACTGTCGCTGCCTTTGGGACTGCATGGATTTTTTGCCAGCTTCATGTTATTCTTTGTTCGGTATTTTGTCATTTTGGAGTTAGCAAATGAGCTGAGGTTTACTTTTAATATCGCCAGCAGAAAATAAGTTTAAATGCCATATCAACTCGTGCAATATGATGCAAATTCATTTTAGTGTTCGTTTTTTCTGGACGCTGGTACATACGTTTAAAATGGAACTACTTGAGTTCATTGGCTGTTATTGAGTTTGTTACGTTTAGTGTTGGCTAGCAGTATTGTTACTAGGCAACTAATAGGTAGATTAACTGTTGTAGTTGTTTGATAAAACACTGAGTCTCAGTGATAGAGTAACAGTTGGATTTACGCTAATTCGATCTAATATTAATATGATGGAATTGCATGACCTGCATATTAGCTGTCTACAAAGTAGGTTATATATATGGGTGTGTGTATATACATACATAGTATATATATACATATATATATTTATATATGCATATATATGACTGAGTTGGAGGAGTTCAACATCTTGATTGGAAACTGCTGTCAGTGAAAAAAGGTCCAAGTTTTGTTGGTTTTCTGTACCACTTGTGAATATGATGGAGTTGAATGGCTTCAACATCTTGAGTTGGATTTGGCGTCTGTCAATGGAAGAGTTCCTTGTTTTGTTGGTTTTTGGCTCAGCTGTTGGAGCGTTGTGTTGTAACATTAGTATGCGTTGAGTGAACTGCTGTTTCTGTCACTTTGCTTTTGTTCAGTGTTTATCTGTTAGTCTTGCACAGTATTGTAATTGCGTAATGTAAAACTGCTGTTGATTTTCAGTCTTCCACATTTCTGCTGAAGTGATTTGTAGTTAACAAAATGCTACTGCAGAACGAATGTATGCGTCTAATTCGTTTCACTGCAGGTTTTATCAGTTGTTGGTTTTACCGTAGCAGTAATGATTTTTCCGAATTAAATCGGGTTGTCTGTCTGTCTTTGTGGGTTTTAGCCATGTGTAGGGTAACCAGACAATGATTAGATAAATGTTTGGAAAAGTTAGTCCAGGGAATTGATTCGATGGAGACAAAACGTTCAAGAAAGCACTTTATAAATGCCCAGATGTTGGGCCATTTTATATCTGGATACTTTGCTACTGAATGCCCAGATACTGGCTACTGAATGCCTAGATACTGGCTACTGAATGCCCAGATACTGGCTACTGAATGCCCAGATACTGGCTACTGAATGCACAGGTACTGGGCCATTTCTTAGATACTGGCCATTTCTTCCTTGTCTCCATTTCTCCATCTTGTCTCCATCAAATCAATTCCCTGGACTAACTTTTCCAAATGTTTATCTCGTCATTGTCTGGATACCCTACACATGGCTAAAACCCACGAAGACACACGACAACCTAATTTAATTAAGAAAAGTCATTATTAACTTACCATATGCATCAAGTCTATGATCAAGAGGATACTTCGCCACTGAATGCCCTGGTACAGAGCCATTGAGTGCAAGGACGTAAAATGCTCGGCTCAAGGGGTCGTCCATTAACGACATTCGCAGTGGACTTCGTCAGGAGCAGCCTTAGCTTTACCAAGTATTGTATACGTGTCTGTGGTTCTCAATCTTCAGTTATCGTTGACTTTGGAGCGCGGTAATGGAGAAGGGGGAAGGTAATACCTGCCTGTCTGACTCTTGGCCAAGAATCATGACCTGGAACCGAACGAACCCTTCTTGCCTATCGATTTTGTTTTGACTGAGCGCATGTGAATAAGCTGGTTCTCGCGACTTAGCTTTCGTTGGGCGCTGTAGAAATCTCGAGCTTACGATTGCGGTTTCGATGCCAAATGCGGACAAACGACTTTCAATAGCTTGGTCAAAAAACAAAATAATCTTGAATCAACTGTACATTAAATAACAGCACTTGAATCAAATATACTTTTATCAATCATACTTGAATCAACTATACTTAATAAACTGTACGTTAAACAAATGTAACAGTACGTGAATCAAATATACTTTTATCAACCATACTTGAATCAACTATACTTAATAAACTGTACGTTAATCAAATATACTTCTAACCCACCACACTTGAATCAACTATACTTAATCAACAGTAGGCCTACGTGAATCAAATATACTTGTATCAATCATACTTGAATCAACTAAATTAAACAACAGCACTTGAATCAAATACACTTGTATCAACCATTCTTTAATCAACTATACTTAATAAACCGTGCATGAATCAACAGAGCTTGAATCTACCATACTTGAATCGACCGTAGTTTACTGTTTCTGAACTATGACGTATTTGCTCCAACTCTTCGCTTTAATTAATTAATCAGAAATCGAATTCTTAACTATATTCGAAATTTCTTTAGGCCTAACGCCCCTTCGACATCGCAAGCATTATAGGCATAGTTCATTGAGAAACATGTACATTTACATCTACAGTTCGCGTGATAACATCAGTGACCATCTCATCTTTGTAGTAATCAGACCACTACATAGGAATTACAGCGTTGTATCTCGTCGTTCAAAAGTTTCCACTCGAGGATTATCCTTGAAGGCAGAGAAGGAGGACAAAGAGAAGAAGGAAGAGGAGTTAAAGGAGGAGATGGAGAAGAGGAGAAAGAGTCGGAGAAGGCGTTGCTCACAGAATCCATCTGATATCGTTTCCCAAGTTTTCAATCTCCATTTCAGATCAGTTTTAATCGTCATTTCCAATCGCAGTGACCTACTTTGAAGCTCCATTCGTCTCTCCCATTTGCCTCCATGCTTTCGTCGCAGGATTTGAACTCCAAACCATTTGTTTCTGTCCATGCACTGGCTTCCACTGCACCTGTAGGGCTGCTGCCGACAAAAGCAGTGCCACTTTCCATCAGGTTGCTCGTCGTCATGGCAACGCTTTGTGCGTGGAAGGAGTTTTGAAATCCAGTGCTCTCGTTTGGATTGTTCTCCGTATAGGAAAAGCTATCGGTGACTGATTGCCTTTGTGGATTCATTCCAAGATCCTTCCCATTCGGACTGATCGTGCATGTGTTGTTTTCTTCGCTGGAGTACGGCACTGCAGCTCCAGTAGGTACTACTACTACTCCTCTTCCTCCTCCTCCTACTCTTTCTCCTGTTTTTTCTCCTCCTGCTGCCCATTCTCTAACTCTTTTTCCTTCTCTTATTCCTACTCCTCTTTCTTCTCCTTCTCTAACTCCTCCTACTTCTTTACTTTCTCCTCCTCCTCTAACTTCTTCTCTTGCTCCTCTTACTCTTCCTCCTCTTTCTCCACCTCCTCTTCCATCATTTCTTTTTGCTCCTTTTCCTCCTCTTATTCTTTCTCCTCTTCGTCCTCCTTTTCCTCCTTCTCCTTTTCCTCGTACTTTTTCTCCTACTCTTGCTCCTTCTGTTTCTCCTCCTGCTGCTCCTTCTCTAACTCCTCCTCGTTCTCCTCCTCCTCCTCCTGCGTCCATTACTCCTCCTCCTTCTGTTTCTACTACTCCTGAACTGACATCTGAAACTAGGCTTTCGTCGAAGGACTTCCCTTGTACGTTAGCACTTTCCCCCAACAGAACGCCTTCCAGAACAGTTGTTCCTCCCTTTCGACTCATCTCCAAAGGCGTCAAATCTTCCTCGCACAACGAACAGAGCACCGCTGTAGCTTCGTCGTAATCATCTCCCGCATCATCTCTGTTGCAGCAACCCTTGATGTCATATTGACCAAATCCAATCTTGAACGGGGTGCTTTGGCAGTGTTGCGTACCGGAGCCGGTCTTGGAAAGGGTGCTGGTCGTCTGAGAGGCTATCTTTCGGCTGCCCACGATGCTGGACTTGTTGAGGTGGCGTTTCATGTGCAGGGACATGTGGTCGGAGCGAGCGAAGACCCTGGCGCAGATGTGACAGTTGAACGGCTTGGCACCGGTGTGCTTCCGTGTGTGTCGGGTCAGTTCATCGGAGCGGGCGAAGCCCCAGCCGCAGCCTTCGAACGTACATCGAAACGGCTTCTCACCTGCGTTAAGAGTGAAAGTATTATTATTTCTGCATTTGTTAGGCGCCACTATCTACTGACTTAGCATCAATCGATGGCGCCGAGAAATTGTGAGTGAAGGACTTGCTCAAGGTCCCTACACAGTAATCGTCTAAGGCGAGGAGGCTCGAACCCGTACTCTCCGCGTTACGAGTCGAGCGCTCTATCCAATATGCTATCGTGCCCCATAAAAGTGATCACAGGTAGGACTAGTAGTAGTGGTTCCAATGTTTGACGACAACATAAAGGACGTTAACGTCGCCCTTCTCCTTTATCCAGGCTTGGGACTGGCACTACCCTAATACGGCAGTGGCGGAGTTTATGTAGGACTAGCTAAGTTAAAGAACTTAAGGTAGGTAGGCATAAAGGTGAAGGGAGGTATATAATCAATTCTAATCTAATCTAATAACTTTTATGGCACCGCTTTCATAATACGCAAAGCATCAGTCAATGGTAGCGTAAAGTGAGATCACAGTGAAATATCATGATCTGTGGTTGAAACCGGTCAAAATCTAAGACTTCAGAGGTACTTTAGGCCTATATAATACTCGTTAGAAACAGCGACCGAACACCTTTGAAAACTCCGAACCTTTTGCTCTTTAAACTCCACGTGATAGTGATACTATCACTATCCCTTGTGATACTAGGCTGGAAATTAAATAGAATTTCGTGTAAGGTAAGGTAAGGTCGACGTCGACGGCCCTGGCAGCCATAAGACATCGTTAAACACTGACTACTACTGACTATTACGACTTCTTAGACGACTACTACTACGACTACTACTACTACTACTACTACTACTACTACTACTACTACGACTACGACTACGACTACGACTACTACGGCTATTGTTAGGATTACTATATAGTACGAGACGATTACTATAGCAATAGCCACACCACCACTTCTACCACTGTTTCAAATAATGCTACGACTATTACAACTGTTACTATTACTACATTACATTTCTGAATGGATACTATTTAACATTGGATTACGTTGCATTACTGAATGGTTAGTGCTCATTCGGATCCAGTATACTCGTCAACTGTCGTTCTCATACCTATCACTTTTATAGGCTACCTGTATGTGCAGGTGTGACTTACAATCTCACCTGCAGGTGTGACCTCACTCCTCTTCCGCAGATCTTATCCTGATTCCTACTCTTCCTGCTACCTATCCTGCAGATCCAATTCCAAACACTACCAACCGTAGCCTGCCTGCCTGACTCTTGTATCTCAACCTGGAACCGAACCCTTCTTGCCTATCGATTTTGTTTTGACTGAGCGCATGTAAATAAGCTGGTTCCCGCGACTTTGCTTTCGTTGGTCGCTGTAGAAATCTCGACTTTACTAATACGATTACAATTACCTGTGTGCAAGCGCTGGTGGGCCTTGAGGTGTGAGCTCTTCGTGTAGGCTTTGTAGCAGCCTGGAAAGTCGCAGTAGTGGACTCGATGCTTGTCGGATTCGTTGTCCCTGTCCTGTCGGTTGTATTTGATCGTTGTACAACCCGGGTGAGTGACCCGCGGTCTCTTAGTAACAGGGGTCAGCTGCAGGTGACAGCCGTCTATATCCATGTAGTCCGCTGACCAGTTGCCGCCTAAGCTGGACTTCTACAGTGAACGACATTCGTGCATTTAGTCAGCCAGTGGGTTGGTCCGTCGGATGGTCAGTCGGATGGTCAGTCGGATGGTCAGTCGGATGGTCAGTCGGTTGGTCAGTCGGTCAGTCGGATGGTCAGTCGGGTCAGTCGGTTGGTCAGTCGGACGGTCAGTCGGACGGTCAGTCGGACGGTCAGTCGGTTGGTCAGTCGGACGGTCAGTCGGACGGTCAGTCGGACGGTCAGTCGGACAGTCAGTCGGACAGTCAGTCGGACAGTCAGTCGGACAGTCAGTCGGTCGGACAGACCGTTGGTCAATCAGTCAGACAGTCGGATTATCAGTCGTCATTTTAATAATTGTTTTATATTTTAATAATAATTATGGTCATCTTCGTAATGTTTCAACATAACTGACGAGTGACCACTGTCCAGTGGGTGCCCTTAGGGATAGAAGCAAGGCTACGGAGACAGTCCATAGATAAATTTCGGCAGACTGACATGCAGCAGGGGCGTATTAGATAAATTCGATCCCAGGGGTCACCCACCCCACACTTATTCTTTCCGCCTGTGTCCTTTACACCCAATTTAACTGTACAGCATTTGTAAGATATCTAATTCTTACTTGGAATCAATAAAAGAGGTGTTTCTGGTGGTGGTGGTGAAGGTGGTGATGATGATGGTGATGATGATGATGATGATGATGATGATGATGATGATGATGACGATTACTGTGCCTTGCCTACCTGAATGCCCTTCTCTTCCCGAGGGCCTTTTTCTTTCGAAGACGTTCGCCTCTTTGATGTCCCATTACCGTCAGCCCGGGCCTGACCTCTGCTGCGGCCACTTGCTCTACCATCACCTTTCCCGCGTGTTTGGGCACTTGACTGTCCAGCCGAACATTTACGACGTCTGTGCCGCATCTTTTGGCTTGGGCCTAGCACGTCTCCCACATCTTTCTTGTTCTTAGTGGACCTCCCGGAACCTGTTCCAATCGCAATCATGGAAACTTCAGTCGGCTGACCAGTTTGAGACGTTGAAACAGGTTGAGACACGTCCAGGGTATACCAGGGGTTGTCGACTGACTCTTCCTCCCGACCAGACAACTCGTAAACATCGCCATTCTTCGTCGGAACCAGTCCGACCAAGTCTCCAGCAGTCGTAGGGACGCTCTGCTCATAGACGATCCTGGTGTTCTCGGGTACTCTGTACTGCCCCGCGAGGTTCTTGGAGACGTAGTTCTGCCACTCCTGGTCCGCTCCAACTGCCGGGTACACGATTCGTGTTTCGAGGTTCTTTCGTCGGATCTTGATCTCCGACACAAATCCGGTACCACGCAGGGGAAACTGGGCCAACGGTTGATGGTTGTATGCGATGGCTGATTCGCCTAAGGCGTTTGACAGCGTCGTCTCTGTGTTCAGTCGAAGTTGTTTGGACTCGTACTGAGCACAGAGATGTCCATTTCCAGTGGAGTAAATGAGTCGACTTCCGATGTTCAATCCTTCAAATTCCGCTCCATGGCTTCCGGAAGCTGGGAATGTATCTCCGGTGAAGACTGTCGCTTCGGAGATGCTGTCGTAAGATGACTGTGTTTTGGGTTCCACTGTGTAGTCTTTGTACTCTTGTTGGTACCTAGCATTCCAAGAAGCGTTCTCAATCGGTGCTACAACCGCCGAACTTAGCATCCAATCCTGACTGACATCTGCGGCTCTACCCTCTGCCGCTGCATCCAACTGTCTCCCCGACCAGACACCCGAGACCCCATCGAAGTTCATGCCCTCTGACGTCGCCCTCGTGTCAGATATGCCGCCTGCTGAATCATCCGTGAACACCCGAGGTACCCTGTCCGCAAAGACACTCTCAGAGGCCAGCTGAAGCTCCTCGGAGATCAGTCTCTGACTGCCGATGGGTAAAGTCATCCCAGCTACGTCGATGGTCGGTGGGTACTGGACGAAGGACCGATCTTCGTACGGCTGGGCCGTGGTGCCTTCGTTGCCGACGGCGGCGCTGCGAAGTCCTTCAATCACGGCCGACTCGATCGCCAACATCGTCTCCGTGAACTTGGTCCACATCGTCTCTGTAACAACCAAGGGAGACGGGTCGATGCCTGTCGAATGCTGGTACTGACGATGAACTGGAGGATGTTGAGGAGCAGGAGGATGAATAGGAGGATGAGGAGGATCCCCGAAGCCTAGGTGTCCAGTCATCGTCGGGTCATCAGGCAGAACAAATTCCAGCGAATCCAGACTTGTGGGGTTGCGCTGCTCGGGAAGGAAGCACTGTGCTGGTTCCTCTGTCCACATGAAGCTTGATCCTTCGGGCTGGTTCAGAGGGGTCTGTGACGGAAGTTCGTATGAGACCTCCACTCCGGGAGGATCCATACACGGCATGGCATAGCCACCAACGTATCCATACGATTCCAAATCCGATGGAAGCTGAATCATCCCCTGGATACCACCAGCTCCCTCTCGGGATTCGCCAGACCCTGAAGCTGTCTCGCTTTCGAAAGTCTGGATGTTGGTTGGGTTGGACGCTACGGCTTCCGGTGCACCAAGATAGATAGACTGCAATCATATCCAATAAGATCATAAACTAACTACTCGTTCAAGGTAGATCCAATTAATCCATAAAGCAGCCATTCAGACACCTAACAAATTGATCTAGTATACTCCTGATGGGTTTCGCTTAGCAGCCGGGACGAAAACACATTTTTGAGAGTTGGAGGGAACATTGAAAGGAGTTTTCAGAATGGAGCCCTTTTAGTTTTAGACTACCGTTTCCAAGTCTCCGAAACTTCTGATAGGCTTTTTGCTCTTGGTGTTTTCACGATTTAATGATAGTCATACCTACCATTCCTTTATTAAAAACCTTTTCACGCTTCACTGGATAACTTAAAGTAAAGCTTCCACATCCCTAGGGGAACATAAGGAAGGAGCTCATTTTCTGTTCTTTGGCCCTTAAGCCGGCTGTGGACGAATCCCAATGTCCTGGACACGGGGCCAGGCGTCGGATTACACAGGTACTCAATTCTACTGCTTGGTGGCAGAGGTAAGTGTGCTCAAACAACTTGCCCAGGGTCGTTACACGGAGTCCGTCCTCCTCAGGCCGAACCCTTCCTGGGACGGGGTTCACGAAAACCAGGTCAACCGCCTTTAGTTGTCCAGATTTTAAGAGAAGGTAACATTTCGATGGATACCATAATAATTTTTAAAAAACAACGATATTTTGTCTTTCTTGGACTTTTGGTCTCGACAATTCTAATCCACTACCCTAAATGACTCTTGTGTCTGAACTTCAATGTATTTGCAGATTTTCTTACAAACGTCGGCGATTTGTTTCCCTGTACAGCAAGCATAAATTTAAGAATTCTAAAAAAATACCACCTAAATTAAGCACCGCTATCATAATAGTTCTATCTTTAACCGTCACTCAACACATCGAATTAGGTACCGACAGGAGATTAGAAATAAACGACAAGTTTCGCAATGCACTGGACCAGGTCCAGGACATTAGGATTCGTCTACTGCTGGCTCAACGGCCTAAGAAAAGAAATGAGCGCCTTTCCTATGTTCCTTAAGGCACATAGAAGCTTCACTTCATCCTAACATCGACAAATTAGTAGTTCAGGATTTATACAATTATGTTATTAGCTGGGGTAACACAAATTTTCATCATTTAACTGGAAATTTCAGAAGGCCCATACAACTGCTGGATACCTATCCTCAATTTAGCACTCAACGTATTTTTGTCGCGTGCTGACTGGACTAGCCAACCTCAACTAGAAACTCATTGGATTAGCACGAAGACAAAATCTACCCCCATGGTAAAAGATTGTTGTTCTTGTAGTTAGCTAAGCCACAAATCGCTGTGAACAATGAGAAGGGAGTAACATCATCTTGTTTCCATCCATCTTCTTATATAGCAATCCAACCCACAAACTCTAAGCACATAGGAGGAGTAACTTCCAGGGGATTGATCTTAGGGATGGTTTGAGACCAAAAGGAGTGTTAAGCGACCATAATGATATCCAGAAAGAGCGTCGAAGTTGCTAGAATCAGTTAAACATCTATCGATAGGATGTAGCAGGAGTGTTCATTCGTCTTTCTACTAAGTTCCGAAGATGACCAGCATTGATGTTTCATCAGAACAGCCAGGCGAGGTTTCGAACCCTCCCATGTAACGGAGTAAACTTACTTTACATGAACCATTCAATGAAGGAGCATTGGTATGTGTGACGCACAAATATTGCATTTTATGTCAGATTATCTATTCCATTCTATTCTGTTCTATTCTGTTCTATTCTGTTCTATTCTGTTCTATTCTGTTCTATTCTGTTCTATTCTGTTCTATTCTGTTCTATTCTGTTCTATTCTGTTCTATTCTATTCTATTCCATTCTATTCCAATCTGAAAACTACTACAGCGAGGTTATCGTTATGCAAAATTCTATTTGCTGCATAACTCTTAGTACTTGGGCTGACTTTTGACTTTGTAAAGCACCCTAGAAGTAGCCTGCTACTTACGATGCCATATCAATTGTCGTCATTACATTACATTATATTACAAAAGTCATGAATCGTTAGTCATTCTCATGTTCATCAGGAACAGTGGTCCCTTACATCATCCCATTTCAACTTAATCTACTTATTCAGAGCATTAATATAGCGCCCTTTCTAGATTTCTTCTCGTAGGACACCCAGCCAAGCCCAGCGAAAGATAACTGTTTTAAGTGTTGGTGAAAAGTATTGTCTCAGGCCGAGGGGCAAGCAGATACAGAGGGAGGCTATTCCAGGCAGATGGTACAACCACTGGAAACTGGTAGCAGCGGTATCTCGTATTCGTAAACTCGAAATGTTTAAAAGCTAAGCGCAGGGCTCCAGTTTATTCACGAGCGCTGTGTCAAGTCAGTGGAGTTGTCCAAAGATGCCATGTCAAGAACCAAGTCCGGTTGCCAGAAGACCAGAGACAGAAGAGGGAGAGGAGCTGTCAGGGTGGGTTGTGTTTAAGCTGAAAGAAATAGGAAGGCAGTGGATTCGATGGTTCTGTTTGGTTCCTTCCACTTACCGCAAACTGGCGATAACTTTCTTCGTCATGAAAAGTTGTTGAGTTTGAAGAGTAGTCTTCCATGTTATAGTACTGAGTTTCGCGGATCTCGCGATGCAGAGAGACCCAAACAAACCCTTCTGCGACTCGTTCTAGAAATGGAAATCAATTCGGTAGCCGTCTGGGGTTAGCAGGTGTCCAAGGCAGCGGCGGGAAAACTAGCAACCTGTTTGCATGCACAAATATGCAATGCAATGTGCGCGTTTGAACTTAGGCTGTTCTTACTTCCGGTGATCCGCATGTCTGCAGAGTCATCTGTCGGTGTCCCTTCTGCGCCAGAAGTCTGCCTGTCTGTCTGTCTGTCTGTATACACACATATACATACATAAAAATAGGCACCTTCTGCGCCATAAATCTGTCTCTGTCCGTCTGTCCGTCTGTCTGTCCGTCTGTCTGTCTGTCCGTCTGTCTGTCTGGCTCATAGTCAATCTCTTTTCATTCGTAGACGGTCAGTTGTATTTCTACCACTCTGTTTTACGTACATGGTCGTATTGAATATATTCGTATGTCTGGCGATACTCATCATTTACTATATATGTGTTTATATATATATATGTCTTTGTATATAGGTATACAAAATTTTAATGCTGAAAATACTGTGTTCCTAAAAACTAAGTACGCTAATTACTACTAAGATGACGTTGCAGTTGTTCTTACACTGTGATCTTTTCCAAAAGATTTACCTAACATATATTATCCTAAAAGTTAAACATGATTAATAATTTCCTGATAATTTGGTAAGGGTGTATTTATGCATGACAACCTTTTACATACAGTACTATCCGTACAAGTGTAGCACCGCATGTATACAAACAAAATACATGTGCATATTGAAGATTCTCTCGCCAACACAACATCTCTCCTATGGATTCCAGTGAAATCAGTGGAGCGTGACAGTGACCGTGCTGGCAGGAAGGACCATCCTGCAGTGACCTATATATTTTATATACTATTTATATATGCTATTATTTTATATATTAGGTCTACATAAGTACAAAATATGATTTCTCATTTTTATAGGTTGATAATAAATTTATATGGGTGTATATCTACATAAAATGTACTTCATTATTCTGACTTTTTAAATCATACACTACATTTGAGTATGTTTTCATGCGAGCACGTTTCTATAGCTACACTTTTTTGCACGGAAGTTGTTGCCTTGGAAATTTGTGTTTACATTACAAAATGGTTTGTTCGAAAAGACAGGAAGTAATGGTTGCTATCCTTCTCATCACAGGGTGTAATCTGTGGATGGAAACAGAAGCGGAACAGATTTATGGGCAGGATTGATATGTATATATCTACTTGTCCGTCTGATAGACTGTCGGATGCTAATAAAAGTTGGCGTGGAATTCAACCCGTCCAAATACTATCCGGGATCAGCTCTGCTTGAATTCACTGCGCCTCCCAGCGTCGTCTACACAGCGCCTAGCTGCCACTCAAAACTTTGTTATCTGCTGATAATCTGCTTATCAGTTCGTCATTCAGCGCTGCGCAAACTGTTTGCGCATGCGCCGAGACGCTAAACTGGCGGCCATGTATTTACGTCGGTGGTTTCGTAAGTCGCCGTCAGATGCCGCTAAGCATAGTCGTCCAGAATCTTGAATCTGAATTCTATAATAAAGTTGAAGTTCTAGATTTTGTTGTTGCGTCGTTTTGCGTGTTTAACGGTTTAAGAGACTCGTTTTTGTGAATCTTACTGTGCGGGGTGGGACTGGCTCGCGAAAAATGGCCATCTTACCTCTGGACAATGTTCTCTGTTGGAGCCTTAAATCAGCCACGATTGTCATTTGTTACTACGAAATTGTAAGCTATGTTATAGGCTAGTCTATGCATGTCGAGATTTCTGTAGACATTTCAAATTAATGTAACTTTTGCTCAGGGCTTTAGAGTACAAGCATCAGCTGCTATACTTAAGCTTATTAAGTAATTTTACTCTATCTGGCTATTTATATAGCGCACTTCAAGAAATTCACGCCTGTTAATTCCGTTTCTGTTATCGTTGGCGATTTAATAAGTGGTTTTGAAATGAAGGAAATTGGATTAAAACAAAGGTGAAGATTTTCTGTTCTAAGGGTAACTCTTAGAAATAATGTCTGCTTACACTGGACACTATTGTGGGCGAAATCGTTGATCCAAGTAATAGGATTGCGAATCCCTAGATGAGCTACCACAAGTTACTTTACAGGTTACTTTTCATAGGTATTTCTTCGCATTTGTTCAGACTAGCTTTCAACTGAAGATTCTTTTGTCTCTTACATTTCGCTTTACATAAATACATAAATACATAATACATACATAAATACATAAATATATACATACATACATACATACATACATACATACATAAATACATACATACATACATAAATACATACATAGGAATTCATAGGAATTCAACCAAGCTCCTCCAATGGATTATGATTTTGGATTGCGATTTTGACTTGAAGCGACCATCGAATGATGCCTTGGGCGTTATGTTAACGGCGCTATAGAAGTCTTTAGATTAAATGAGATAGGACTCTCCTTCCATTGGTTCAGCCTATGATCCATGGAAGATACATTTTCCCCAAAACCTTTCCTCTTACTCTTAGGACTCTCCTCCTACTCGTTCGAACTACATATTGCACCCTATGTACGTATGTATGTACGTATGTATGTATGTATGTATGTATGTATGTATGTATGTATGTATGTATGTATGAATGTATGTATGAATGTATGTACGTATGTATGTATGTATGCATGAATGTATGTATGTATGTATGAATGTATGTATGAATGTATGTATGTATGTATGTACGTATGTATGTATGAATGTATGTATGTATGTATGTATGTATGTATGTACGTATGCATGTATGAATGTATGTATGTATGTATGTATGTTTGTATGTATGTATGTATGTATGTATGTATGTATGTATGTATGTATGAATGTATGTATGTATGTATGCATGTATCAGAACACTTGATATAACGCCCTCTCAGTACCTCACATTTCCTACACTTTAGGAGTACATGTTTACATGCTATAATCTGCCATAATTATAAAGCTAATACCATAAATATGTATGTAAGATTATACTGGCATTTCTGTGCGTTGCAATGATTTCTACCTGAGTCAAGAAGCTTACTCGCCAGTCCAAAGGTAGAGCTGGTTTCTGATAAGGTGATCGTTGATGTCTCTGATCAGATAAGCGACGTAATGATGTGTCATTTGCAGGCTAAAGGCGCTCGTCATTAGTCATTTCGATCGTCATGACCGACCATAGATCTATACCATTAAGGCGTTCTTAAACGGCGATGTATAAACAACATGCATATGTAATGTATTGTACACAATGCAGCAGCGAGTGTAATAGCTGTAAAGAATCTTGAATTGCCAATAAAATCTAATGTAGAGCCTACTGTATTTATACATACAATATAATTCAGAGACGACAAGTTGGATAGCACCGTAGATAGTAAGATAGGCCTCCTTAGAGGGTTTTTGGAATAGTCTCCCTGTTTTTAGAATAGTTAGGAATGGATTTTTAAATAGTCTCCCTGTTTTAGAATAGTTTGGAATTGGTTTTTGGAAAAGTCTCCTTGTTTTTAGAACAGTATGGAATGGCTTTCTGGAGTAGTCTTCCTTTTTTAGTATAGTTTGGAATGGGTTTTTGGAATAGTCTTCCTGTTTTTAGAATAGTTTGGAATGGATTTTTGGATTAGTTTCCCTGGAATAGCGTCTGAAATAGTCTCCCTCACGACAATATCTTGCTAGACATATTCATAAAACGGATTAAGACCTAGTTGTATCGTCTTGCTTTTGTTGTCTCACTGCTGTGACCCAACAACCCTTCGATTCCTCGCTCAGCCGATGGACACATGGCGTGTTAACAAATGCATTGCTTAATTACTTACTTACTTTGTAGTTACTCTTTGATTGCAGCCAAATGTGGCGCACTAATAATCAGTGACGACTCTTTGTGATACAGATCATTCAGTAAAATTTTGGGATGTAGGCTATTTCATTGTATTGTATTGTGAATGAGTACATAAGTAATGCATTTGTTAACAAGCCATATGTCCATAGGCTGATCGAGGAATCGTAGGCGTGGGTGGGTCACAAAGGTCAGACAACAAAAGCAAGACGGTACAAATGGGTTTTAAACCGCTTTACGAATATGTGTAGCGAGATATTGTTGTGAGTAATGTAATGTAATTATATTGCGTCGCTTTGCATCGTATTGTATTGCATTGCATTATATTGTATAGTATGGTATTGTACTGCATTGAAACATATCGCATTGCATTGTATTGCGTTGCATTAAATTGTATTGTATTGAATCGTATTGTATTAAATTGTATTGCATTGCATCGTATTGTATTACATTGTGTTCTGTTGTGTATTGTGTTGTGTTAGGTATTCGGTAGCTTGGCTGCTCTGCTGGAGATCCTCGATATCGCTTCGTTGGCTGATCCAAATTTCGAAATCGCTGGTGGGTTCGACGCCGACTGGCGAGCACACGTCTGGGAAGGTATGTATCAATTTATGTAGCGCCCTGTAAGGTATGTATCCAGATATATAACTAGACCTTTCTACACTGACTTCTGATTCGCTTTCTTACCTTCGAAGAAGGGACTCTAATTAGAACCAACTCAGAACAGACTGACTGACTGAAGTAATGTTTAAGGCACATGTTCTACTGAAATAACTATGTACCGAATTTAGATGAGGACGTCCGCATTAGGTATGACCATCTTTGTCCGCATTTGGGTGACTTCTTCCCTCCTCTCTTTGCGGCAACTTCGCACAACAGGTCTATGAAACAAGGTCTTGGCACAAGGAAATAGGTCCTATCAAAGATGTTGGTCTATAACTTTAACTCCATTTCTTTATGGGGGACCCCTAACTAGTTTTGAGTTAATAAATTACTGAGAACCGAAACTAGTTCCAATTAAACCACATATATGTTTATTATCTCGTTGTTCTGAGTTTGAGTCGTGTGCCTTCGTTGTGTTCAGGTTGGTTGGCTTGCAACATCATTATGTTACTCTTTCATCTCATCATGATCGGATATTCAATCATGATGATCTTCGCCGTCAAGAAATTTGTAAGTTCTTCACGAAACCGTTGCGGTTTTTTAAATTAGGTCTATTTATTGACTCGGGATCCTATTTTG
This sequence comes from Norana najaformis, assembly GCA_964023275.1. Taxonomy (NCBI): domain Eukaryota; kingdom Metazoa; phylum Annelida; class Clitellata; order Crassiclitellata; family Hormogastridae; genus Norana; species Norana najaformis. The sequence continues at coordinate 61,040,120 of OZ029913.1, forward strand.
TAGCAAAATAATGCGGTACGGTGGTCTATCGGTAACGCGTTTGGTCATTGATCATGCGGTTGCGGGTTCGACTCCGTGTAACAACCCTGGGCAAAAAGGCAGAGGCGGAGTTAGTTCGGCGATTAAACGCGATTGATGAATGTATAGCATATCATCGAACATTTTAAAGGTATCCAATTGGAGCTTTGTATTTCTTGCGATATTTAACGACATCTTGTGGTTGCCAGGGTCCATGGCTTCAATTTTGTCTTACCTCGCTAAGCCTGTAGCGTCGGAAACTGATACTAAAAGGGTTATTATACATTTTAACCCCAAGAAGTGTGGCGTTAAAGTAGTTTAAAGGTTAGATTAGACTCGCAAATTCTATTCTTCTCTCGTTCTGCTTTTAGCCGACATTTTACGAGTTTAACTTGACAAAGGGTTTCATGGCTCTCTTCATAATGTACACACTTGTTGAATTCGGTATCAACTGCTACAGATACTCGTGGTACGGGCCAAATACATTCGTGAGTACAACAATATCTTTGATATCGGTAACATTGTTATCATAATCATCATCAACACTGCCATCTACTTCGTCGTTACCATCATAGTCCTTATCATCGTTATCATACCAATATCATCTATATTGGCCGACATCATTCTGTATATAGGTTATGTATCTGGCTATTATACAGTGGCTTTTGGAAATTCACATGGGCGCCAAACACGGCTATCTAACAGATTTAAGAAGATGAGGCTTAATTAACATAGCTTGAAAATGTTTCTTGATCTCCCTGTGGCGGTAGAGCACGTATTCTTAACGAAAGAGTGTTCCACTAGGAACTCATCTGATGTATCCAAGGTCGTATTCCGATGTACAGACTCTATCAGTAACTTCGAACATGCTGTTATCATTCAACTCTAGTTGGGAACCTGTTGGTTGGGCTCTGCGTGTGTGTGCGAGCTTGCCACTGGTGACTCTTCTAGTCATCTGAGCAATGTTTACTAACTGACGAATATTCCTCGATATCGCTTCGTTGGCTGATCCAAATTTCTTAATGACATTTGACATCGTCAGCGCAGACATCACCTCTGATGAGTTCATCTTGAAGAGGCGCTATACAAATTTTAAATTACAATTACAGTGACATTTACAATCATGCAATTTTGCGACAGAACATAACTGTATTAGAAGTGCACGTGATATCAACGTCAGTTTGTGTTTCTTTCCAGAGACTTGGTTATCTTGTCTTCACCTTTATGTACTGGATTGTCAGAATATTTATCAACGTAAGTATTGTATTGTATTGTATTGAATTGTATTGCATTGTATTGAATTGAATTGTATTGTATTGTATTGAATTGTATTGTATTGTATTGTATTGAATTGAATTGTATTGTATTGTATTGTATTGTATTGAATTGTATTGTATTGTATTGAATTGCATTGTATTTTTATTCTTAACTGTTGAACAGGTAAACATGCGAGGTTCTTACAAGTATTTTACAATTACCCACATTTCGCTACAACGTATGTAATGTAATGTAATGACCATATGATTGCAATGTAGAAAATACCTTTCGACTCAATTCGTAAATGGATGTATGTTTCATAAGAGAAGACAGGTTGTCAAAGGAAATTCATTACCCGCTTTTGTCAGACAATTATGTCTTATTTGATTGCTACAAAAGCCACAATAATATCTGATATTAGGCCACTATGGTTAAACTTATTTACCGGACTATCGATGTCTCAACACCAGTGATGAGTTTACTTGTTAGCTTGACATTATTTGTATATTGGTTAAGCGTCTCTGCTTACTGAACTTTAAAAGCACTTTGGCTAACGTAAGTAGAAAAGACGCTATATTAACTTCTGGATACATACATACACATATACCTACATAAATACATACATACATACAATACATACATACATACACACATACACACATACATACACACACATACATACACACAAACATACATACATACATACACGTACATACACACATACATACATGCATACACACATACATACACACATTCATACATACATATATACATACATATACCTACATATATACATACTGTTTGCAGATTGTCTTGTTATCTATCGTTCGCACGTGTGTTTGTCCACATGATTAATGTGGCGCATTTTAAGAAAACCCTGAAGGCCCCATATACATTTTTTTCTATTATTTCAGATTTTCGCGATCATCGTGCTGCATTCTCGCGTCTGCGAGATCGACTACGAGATCAAGTACGGCGAGAAGAAGGACGTGACAGGGCTGATCTCATCACGTGGTACAACGATGGCCGACCCCTTGCTGTCTGGGACCGTGACCCCAATGTCTCTCCACCAGAGGGCCTAAGAAGGGCCAGGACTTGAACAAAGAGGAAGACCCTCCACAATCTCTGTTCCATGGTCAGCCGTCATATCATACTCCCCCCAAGAACTGCGACAGATATCTGACCCATCATACAAACTCATCTGTGCTCCACCTCTTGCAATTTCTCCATCGGCCTTGCATTCAAAACTGAAAACATTCCTCTTTCACAGATCCTATCCTGACACCCCTTCTTTCTCTTATCTCTCTCTCCTCTCCAACCCCAAACACCACCACCCATAGCTGCCACGCTGTCTTTCTGCCTGACTTTTGGATCTTGACCTGGAACCAAACCCTTTTTTGCTATCAATTTTGTTTTGACTGAGCGCCTGTGAATAAACTGCTCCCCTTGACGTGGCTTTCGTTGGGCGCTGTAGAAATTTCGGAATTATGATTTCGTATTACGATTGCGATCAACAGATATTGTACTTTATCAATGGACACTGTGGCTATTGTCCTTCGTACCAGAACAGCGTTGGGTTCCAGGGAGTTGGTTGGTGGACCACGGCTTTGGAATTCGTTGCCAATTTCTATTTGTTTTGTCAGTTGTTTGATGTCTAAACTTAAGACTTGTTTGTTTCAACTTGCTTACCAACCATAACCTAACTTCTGGTTTCTCTGATTTACTTGAATTCGACTCGGATTCTCCAGTGGATGAAGATTTTGATTATGATTTCACTTGAAGCGGCCATCGATTTATGCCTTTGGTATTGTGGTAACGGCGCTATAGAAGTCATTAGATTAGATTCGATTCGAATAGATGCTTCTGTTTTAGTTCCTTACACGGGCGGTGTTAGGTTTTCCAATCTTTAGGACAAGGGGAGGCCAGGAGCTTCCATGGGGGGGGGCAACAACCAACCTTCTGTTCATTAAAAATTTCCATCAGTATAATAGTAGAATATAAAAAAATGACCTATAATTTTAGGGGCACTTTGGGGCAAGGCTTCAGAGACCAGGCTCTTCCAATTTGGGACAACAGCTATCAATAGTTCATGACAAATTTCTTAAAAAGTAAAGAATAGGTCATAGTTTTGGGGAGGGATACTTGGGGAACAATTGTTCACTTTGGGGACAGCCCCTGGCCTCCTCTGTACACCCGCAGTTGCTGGCTGTCTGCGGAAACTACACACGGTGGTACGGGAATTTTGAAACCGAACTGCGTAGCGATGAGACCATTGGGAGAATTGGGGATAAACACCTCAAACTTTTATCTGAGTTATTTACACGAATTATTATTATTGTTGTTATTGTTATTGTTATTAATTATTTTTATATATTATTATTATTATTTTTATAGCTGTTATTATTATTGTTATTATTGCATTTAATAAGCGCCAATATCTAATGACTAAGCATCAATCGATGGCGCTGAGCAATTGTGAGTGAAGGAATAACTGTTGCATACGAAGAACAGTTGATGACTCTCTATCCTCTGTTGTCTGTCATTTTGGTCTCTGCGACCCCTTGTGACCCCTTACGACCCCATGTGACCTCTTGGATCTCGACTGGTTTTGTTTAATGGATTGTACTTCGGAATGCAGTGTTGCTTAGAAATAACTATCGGCGGATGCCTTGTGATGAAACTAGATCAGACTGGAGGGCTGAGTTGGCGCCAGGTGATGGTGATGGATCCAATTACTAACCTGTAAGTGACGTAGCAACACAAAGCAGCTACATAAATACCCAATCAGATCAATCATAAAAGATGGCTGTCTGTGATAACCTGTAGAACAAGCAAGCAATTTTTTACCAAAAAGATAAATTTATTAACGATTTCTAGATAATTGAGCAATTAAGCAATCTACAGATAATACTCTATCGGCCTAAAACACAAAGCATCAGCAATATATACGTATTTTCACTATAAATGGAGTTTATACCAGGAGCAATATATATATATGTACATATATATGTATGTATATATATTATATATATGTATATATATATAAGCACACATGTTACATGGACGACAAAACTCGGCTATTACTGTTCAACCAAGTGAAAATAGCGCGCCAGGGACTCGTCCGTTACCAAGGATACCATAAGGCATGAAGAGCCAGTCGTCACGGTCCATTGGCTTCCAAATAACTGTCAAACCAGAGCCGTGCCAAAGCTAAACCAGAAGCGGCGCTTTCTTGGGCGGGCTTCGAATCGTGGGACAAATGCACCGGGTGTCGACAGAAATGGAACAAAATAAGGTTTCAAGAAAATCTATATGGGTTCGTTTTCGACAAGTACATTCTACCTGTTCTGCGTTTATCTTGTAGTTACGTATTCCATGCCTTCTCCCTATCCCTTCTCTCCCTACGCTGCCTTTCTCTCTCTCCTTCCCTCCCTTTCAGTCACCATCCCTTCCTGGCACCCTATCCTCTTACCCATTTTTACCTCCCTCTTTATCTTCCTCCCTCCTTCCCTCCCTCTTTTCCTGCCTCTTCCTTCCTTCCATTCCTTTCCTTCCCTTCCTCCATTCTTCCCTACCTCTCTCTAATCCACGACGTGGCGCCACACCTTTATTCCTGGGCCTATGTTCTGTTCATGCAATGTGCAGCCCAAAACTGGGTCACCCAGAATTTCTTTATATTAGCTTGCCCCTCCTTTCCTGCCTTCCCCTCCTTTGCCCATCCCTTTGTCGGTCCTTCCCTCTGTTTCTCTAAAGCCCCTCCTTTATCTGGGTCTATTTAACGACCATCAGAATAGCTGTTCAGTTCTTGTCTATTGATTCAAGTTCCAGTTGATAAGTTGATTGCTAGTGGAACGGCTCACTGCATAGCGACGCACTCAACCGTGACACCCTGTGACGAACGGATTCCTAGTTCACTGTCCAGAACTCTCTTGAACTCCTTATGTCATCTCTTGAACTCAGACGTCTGCTTGACCCCGATGTTCTCTCGTTTCATTTGTAAAATTGTCCTTCTTCAAAGGTTTCCTTACTAGACGAAAGATCGATGAAGGACTTATAATTAACTTCTTGAAGACTTGAAGATTCATACACACTTCCCATTAAATGAACTCTGAGGCCCTGGGACAATTGGTTACTCCGAGAAGAATCTCTGAAGCCTGGATACTTAACTTTCCCAGTTCCATCTATGAGGTCCATATACACTTAACTTTCCCAGGAAATAGTCGGACGTCATTGCACGATTCTGAGAAAGATGCCTACGAAGCACTCGATGTAACTTCTGGAACCGTTGCTTTTCAGTCGAGTACCGTTGGTTTCTGAGGTTGTTGGTTATGATGTCACTTCCGCAACAGGTTTTACTCACTCCAATGCACACTTTGCAACTATCTTAACATGTAGGAGATTTGGTGGTTGATACGAATATGCGCTATATGTTTTAGTTTCTTTGCCGGCGCAATGTCCTGGCGCTTCTGAAAACGTGGCGTTATCGTCTTTTAAAATCTGACGAAGACCGATTCCACTGGCACTAGAACGGAGGAAGTGACGTCATTCGTGGAGGCGTGCGGGTGACGTCATTCTTTCAGGCTGAGAAACGTCATTCATGATGAACGTATGACGTCGTTAGCGGATTTATGCATTGCGTCATTTCCGATTTTGTATTGAATGAGCACCTTTGAATGAGCTGGTTCCCGCGATTTAGCTTTCTTTAGGCGATATATAAATCTCAAGCTTACGATTAAGAGTGAATGACATCATTCTCCCAAGCTTAATGACGTCATTCGCCGAGGTTGAGAAGCGTCATTCGCGGAAATAGAATGACGTCATTCTTGAAAGTCGAGCGACGTCGTTGTCGGTGACGCGAATGACGTCATTCGCGAACAATACGAGTGCGTCATTGCTGGAAGTAGAGCGAATGACGTCATTCGCCCCCGGCCGAGTGACGCTATTGGCGGAGATCGAATGACGTCATTCCTTGAGGTCTGGTGACGTCATTGTCGGTAGGCGATTAAACGTCATCTGCGAAGGCCGAGTTACTCTCTTGACTCTTGTGAAAGATGCTCTCAATTGTTCGTCCGTCCGTCCGTCCGTCCATCGCTCAGTCCATCACCTCGACAGGAAGTCACTCAGAAAGCACCATTCGAGTGACGTCAGTATGAATGACGTGAGCAGGAGAACCACCGAGGTCAGAAGGTCAACCAACGAGGTCAAAGGGGGACGGGAAGATGGCGCTGCCCGCGATGGCAGATTCGTGTAGTAGTCCGTCTCCTTCTGGTTGCCCTGCGGAAGCGGAAGCTGGACAACGGTCACGTGACCACCGTATATCGTCGCATCTTTTCCGCCCTCTGCCGTCAACAAAGGAAACATTCGGTTAGCAAAAGTAATATTCAGCCACGGATCGCAAGCGGTGAATTCAACGACCCACAGTACAACGGGCCCCAACGACCCACAGTACAATGGGCCCCAACGACCCACAGTACAATGGGCCCCAACGACCCACAGTACAATGGACCCCAATGGCCCACAGTACAATGGACCCCAATGGCCCACAGTACAATGGGCCCCAACGACCCACAGTACAATGGGCCCCAACGACCCACAGTACAATGGACCCCAATGGCCCACAGTACAATGGACCCCAATGGCCCACAGTACAATGGGCCCCAACGGCCCACAGTACAATGGGCCCCAACGGCCCACAGTACAATGGGCCCCAACGACCCACAATACAATGGGCCCCAACGGCCCACAGTACAATGGACCCCAATGGCCCACAGTACAATGGGCCCCAATCACGAAAGGAAAACGACCCAAAATACTTCAAACACTTTGTTTACACCACGTGATGCCAAAGTCTTGGCAGGCCCCTGGGAGAGCTTACACCGAGTTATTAAAGTCATAAAAGCGCCTCTGCCAAGGATAACCTGATTCATCATCTCTCTGGCCGCTTCGTTTTCAAAGATCATCCTTCGTAGCATCCTGCCTGTCTACCTGCATGACCTTTGGGTCAAGACTTGCAACCGAATCTGACCTTACCTGCCGATATTGTTTTAGACTGAGCATATGTGAATAAACTGCCTTCCTTTCATTCTTTCTTCCTTTCTTCCTTTCTTGCTTGCTTCCTTCCTTCCTTCCGTCCTTACTTACTTAGTTACTTATTTACTTACTTACTTACCTACTTACTTACTTACTTACTGCCTTGCCGTGTACTCACTTTGACGAAGTTCCACTTCATAAGACGTGACGCCGATTTTGTTCTCCGCACGAAGCGAATATCGACGGAAGTTCTCGCGATGAACTTGTCGCATGAAGAGAATCGTCTCCAGATTCCCATCGTCTCTGTCCTAAGCACAACAAACTCAACTTTATTATTATTTCCTCTTCATATTTATTTATTTATTTATTTATATAATCATTATACTTAAAACTTTATTACTTAAAACAAGCATGATTACAAACTATGTTCGGAGGTTGCGATTACGTCGCTCGATTTCCAAGAATGACATCAGTGATCGAAACACCCAAGATTGGGTTGATCATGAATATTCGGGAACCGATGTGCGATTAGCTATTGGTTAATAAAGAATTTACTTACTTACTTACTTATACGAGAACTGGAAAAATAGTAAATGATCTAATCTTATAACTTTGATAACGTCATTATCATGATTAAGAGCCACAAATGGTGGCAATGAGGATATCGGGACCAAAACCATCAACCGAAGGAGAACCAGTCGGTGAACGTAACGTGTCCTGCGAACTCTTCATTCGGCTGTTATCCATCCTCAACACAATACGTGCAAGAAACTCATACATACATACATACATACATACATACATACATACATAAATACATACATACATACCTACATACATACATACATACATACATACATACATACCTACATACATACGTACGTACGTACATACATACGTACATACATACATACATACATACGTACATACGTACATACATACGTACATATACACACATGCATGCATACATCCATATCTACATACTTACATATATGCCACGATTACTTACCCTTACGAGCGAGAAGTATTCGTCTTTTCGGTCTGCACTCGGTGCGATTGTCCCGTTACCGTCGATGTACCAGTAGAGGGAAATTGGACCGGGACGCGATCTGACGAAACAATGAAGTTGGACGTCGTAGTCTCCGATTTCCGCTTCCGCTGAGTCGCACGTTATGTTCGGGGCATCTGATGTAAAATAAAGTAATGTAACTGAGCATTTTATAGCGCCATGCAAGAACCTCTCGAAGACGCTAATCGCCAGATTAAGTGATGTTAGGGTTCCTTAGGTACAGCAAGTTCTTTTGCAAGCAAATAACCTTTACATAATAATTGTAATTGCAATCTCACATTCATATAGCTCCTTTTCAAGGGAGACTAGTCAAAGCCGCTTCCACTAGGACTACACAAAACACGATATCAAGTGGAATTCAAGAGTTTTCGGAATAGAGGTAGACAGATACCAACATCGGTATCCAGTGTTCAACGATTATTATTATTATTACTATTATTACTATTATTATTATTACTAATATTATTATTACTATTATTACTATTATTATTATTACTATTATTATTATTACTATTATTATTATTACTATTATTATTATTATTGTTATTATTATTATTATTATTATTATTATTATTATTGTTGTTGTTGTTGTTATTGTTATCATTTCTACATTTAATGTGCGCCATTATCTAAAGACTAAGCGTTAATCGATAGCGCCAAGCAGTTGTGAGTGAAGGACTTGCTCGAGGTCCCAGTAACCGTCTGAGAGAAGTAGGCTCGAACCCGTATGGTATGTATGTATGTATGTATGTTTGTATATAAGTATGTATGTATGCATGTATATGTATGTATGTATTCATATAAGTATGTATGTATGTATATATGCACGTATGTATGTATGTATTATATATGTATGCATTTGTATGTATGTATGCATGTATGTATCCATGCATGTATGTATGTATTTATGCATACATACATACATACATACGTGTATATATCCAAGTAAGTACGCATCTGAACATTTAAATAGCGCTCTTTGAGAGCCTCATATACATAATGAATAACGGCAGAGCTTTGATTAAATTCATAAGGTTTCCAGTTGGCCTACAGTTGACGTAGATTGTGCTGTTGGTCGAGTTCATTCCGATGCCCGCGATGACAGCGACACACTGCAACACTTTCCCATCGTCGGCAGCGCTGACCGTGAAGTCCTGGGTCCAGCAGCTGGTCCTGTAATGAAGGGTTCTCAGGCCGCGCGGCCCCGTCACGTCCGTCGTGTACGACGTCCGAAAGCGGTCCGTAATCTCCTTATCTCCGAGGAACATGGACATTTCCGGCGGAGGGTAGCCGCCGTGGCTGAGACACTTGAGGGGAACAGGCTGGCCCTCCGTCAGGGTCAGGTACTGCTGCGGCGTCTCGGCGTCGACGAAGCTGCGCTCGAGGACGATGTAGAGCCATTTGATCGGCGCTAAAAGGAATCGATTCACGTATCAGTCAATCGGTTTCATTGACTGGATGGCTGACTAACCGACTGACTGATTGACTGACTGACTGACTGACTGACTAGGTGTCTGAGCGACTGGCTAGCTTGCTTACTGACTGGTTCACTGGCTGCTTGACTAACTGGCTGGCTGACTAACCGACCTACCGACCTACCGACCGACCGACTGGCTGGCTGACTGGCTGGCTGACCGACCGACCGACCGACCGACCGACCGACCGACCGACCGACCGACCGACCGACCGACCGACCGACCGACCGACCGACCGACCGACCGACCGACCGACCGACCGACCGACCGACCGACCGACCGACCGACCGACCGACCGACCGACCGACCGACCGACCGACCGATCGACCGACCGACCGACCGACCGACCGACCGACCGACCGACCGACCGACCGAACGACTGACCAAGAACGTGCAGACTGTAGGACACTTGACCCAAGACCATCGACTTTCGTCCTCTTAGTTCGCAGGTGTAGTTGCCACTGTCTTCAGGACTCGTGTCTGCAGAAACACAATTCGAAAATCCATGTAATAATAGCCTTAGACATGTAAGTAGTCCGGCTGCATCCATGAAATGTTGAATATGGAGCTATCTGGCGAATAATATAATCCAAAGTAGTAGTAGTAGTAGTGGTAGTTGTGGTAGTGGTAGTAATAGTGGTGGTAGTGGTGGTAGTTGTTGCTGTAGTTGTAATAGTATTAGAGGTGGTGGTAGTAGTAGTGGTGGTAGTAGTAGTAGGAGCAGCAGCAGCAGCAGTGGTATTAACAACAGCAACACATTGACAACAGAATGACAACAACTAATAAAACAACAGCAAGAAACCAAGAGTTGCGGCAGAAACTGTCAGCGATTGCAAATGACCGAGGATTAAGTCTACTGCAGCTGCATCCTGATGTTCATAAGCATATCACACATACTCTCTTGAGTCCGGAGCTCCATGAAACAGATCCGTAGTTTCAAGTGACTCCGGCTCTACCCAGTATATGTACTCCCACGTCGCTGAAAGAGAAAGATGGCCGCCTTCTTTTCGAGAGACACCGAACGGACTATTAATTCCGATGGCCCTGTAGAGCCGACTGTAGATGCAACCATCTCTTGTGGAACTCCCGCTTAGTAATACGATATATTGCTATGCTGAGGGTATTTATTAATTAATTTATTTAGTAGGCGGTAGATAAATCAATCCGGATAAAATGATGCATCTGGAACGGCTTCGACTAGTCAAAATTTGTCAATTCTTTTGGTTCATTTTGGTTTATTTTGGTCCATTTTAGTTCATTTTGGTTCATTTTGGTTTATTTTGGTCCACTTTGGTTCATTTTGGTTCATTTTGGTTTATTTTGGTCCACTTTAGTCCATTTTGGTTCATTTTGATTCATACTGGTTCATTTTATTTCAGTTTGGTTCATTTTTGTTTTGTTATGTTTTGAGCAAAGAGGTGAAGTACCTGATGCCATTAAGATTGCAATTACTTCACGGTGATACAGACGAAAGCGTTGATCTCGAACATTAAACTACAGCAGTTGTTCTATGAATGTGATACATTCGAGTACACAGAATTAGGATTAGAATTTTATTCAGAGTAGTGACGTACTTTGACGGAGATCATGGGCTTCGGACCCCAGAGGCCAGGATCACGAACCTTGGAATTCGCGTAGATCCGAGGACGTTTTTAAGTGTACCCCTTCCTCGATCCATGAGTTTTAACTTTGCTCTGTCGATTGAAGATTTGATAAAATGTGTTTCCTGGCATATCTGTAAATGGTCGAACCACCCAAAGTTGGGGTTGATCATGAATGCTTATTAGTAGTTTTGTGACTAACTCTCATTGGGCTAATTTTATTAATTTTTTAATTTCAAACACCAAGCTATTAGGCACAACGTCACGCAAAGACCGGAGTAAAATTCTAATCCTAATTCTTTGTACTCGAATGTATCACATTCACAGAACAACTGCTGTAGTTTAATGTTCGAGATCAACGCTTTAGTCTGTATCACTATAAAGTAATTGAGATCTTAATGACATCACATACTTTATCTTTTTGCTCAAAGCATAACTAAATTTTTCTCATAAACGTTAAGTAAGTAAGTATATTCTTTAGTAACCAATAGCTAATCGCACATCGGTTTACAAGTATATAAGAACACAAGAAAACCTTAATATGCATACAACATCCTAATAACAAAACATTTATGCGTTAAACTATCAGCGGGAGGAATAATACGATCATAGGTGTGGGGACGAAGGGAATAACTGAGGGTTTTAACTGGCGGGAGTAGCTGTTGTAAGACATGGTTTGGGTTGTTCAAGATTGCTTTAAAGAGACGAGCATCCGGGCTATGCCACAGAGTTCATCGAAAGGTGGGAAGTCCCCAGAAAGATAGTGTTGCAGAAATTTCCCGAACCTTTCCTACATCGGAGTATCAAAGGTGTCGTCATCATTTGATCTCTAATTAGTGCTCTAGCAATATTTAGCATGTGTTAGACATAAAGTGAGTCGGTTGTATCCATCCGCGGGGGCCGCTAATGTTGTATACATACGCCGGACTTTACACAACGCTCAGCATCGCTTGTTTGTTCGTCATTATGCCGAATATCCGCTATTGTCGTATCGCGAATACAAAAAGGCCAATCTGGGTGTTCCCTTCATCCATCGATCTCAGCCAGGCGTCTAAATCTCGCGAGACGACGACGAGATTTGTTTTCTGTCCGTTACTACGACGCTGGTTCCCTTTAATGCTGTCAGCCGAGAGACTGGTTCCTCGCGTGCGCCGTCGGACTCGAGTTCAGATTAGCGCCACTCTGCCTGTTGCGATGTCCGCGGTCCTTTCTTTAACGGGTCTCAAGCGGCCGCTAGGGTTAATATCAATGTTTGAGTTGGGTCTGATTCGACTCCTCGCGAAATTGATGAAACCTGAACGCCGTAGACCGCTTCATGGTCATCTTGCGGACGGCTACGGGAACTAAACGCAGCACGGGCCGAGTCGTCCATCACACCCTGGAGTCAACTGACGTCGAGTGAACGACTGAGAAAACGACACTCGTGGTGACCCATGCTGACCGGGCAGAGATGTGTCGTTCTTAATGCACCAAGTGCATGGAACAAATCGTGGAACATAATAGACTTCGGTTTCACGTGACCATTGATTGAGAATGCCTTGCGCATTATGATAACTCGGCGCTATAGAAGTTATTAGATTCGAACCGAACAGAACAGATCAGGTAGAATAAGATAAGATGAAGTTCGGCAAGATTAGATTAGATTGGATTGGATTAGATTATATTATATTAGATAGATAGATTAGATTATATGGATTACATTGGATTACATTTGATTACTGTAGATAGATAAATAAGCCAAGACAAGACAAGCCAAGCCAAGGTAAGGTAAGGTAAGATTAGATAAGATTAGATAAGATTGAATTAGATTAGATTGAATTAGATTAGATTAGGTTAGATTGGGCGGCACTGGGATCAAAATAGAGCTCAGGGCTAAACTATTCGAGAAATTACCTTCAATTATTTCAATGTTAGAATGATTAATATTAACTGTCGTTCTAATTTAATTTCTTATATTTATTTCCATAGCGCCAATTCTTAATGTCATCACCATCACCATAATCATCGTCATTATCATTATATCATCATTTTATCATCATATCATCATCACCATCATCATCATTTTATTATTATCGTCATCATCATCACCACCACCATTATCATGATCATCATTATTTCATCATCATCATCACCACCACCATCATCGTCTTCATCATCATCATCAACAACGACAACAACTGGCTACCGGATGTAAGTCTAGGTAGAAGTAGTCCTTCCTCTGCCACACCAACAGATAAGAATATGATAAGATTTTATAAGATTTATGTCAGATAGCGTTTATTTACGCTAAGATTCATGCAGGCCACGTTACAGCATGAAACGCTAATCCCTCCGTTACTCTCGTACGAATCTCTCCGACATTAAGCCTACTTACTATACATACAGGCAACGCGAATGATACACGCGCGCATATCAAGTCATCTCACATCTGCGCCATGGTTCTTATCAGCACTTGGCAAAGCTATCAGTACCCGACCGATGCGACTCGGGAGTCTTCAGAATGCTGGTCGTAATTAAGAAAACTGCCGTTGTATCAATCGCCAACAGGCTACTCAACGCTGGATGATTTGTTTCGGGGGCCAAGGCATACGACCACAAATTACGGGAATTGCCGAATGGACTGCTACGCTGTCTGTCACGAACGAACCAATTACAACGTGCTTCGAGGCCGGCTAAATACGTCTGCCTCCGGGAATGAACGAGCATCTTTTCAGGGAGCTGATGCATCTGCGCTATCCTGGTGTGGCCTGATTCGAAGTGACTTGAAACTCAAGTAGCCCATAGGACTTTAACTCGCTATTCGACTTGCCTAATTCTAGATATGTTTGGCTACTTCCGTTGAGTCTACTGCCAGATGTTGACTTTTCCCAGATGTTGGCAACTCTCAGATAGACAGACAGACAGACAGACAGATTGATAGAAAGAAAGATAGATAGACAGACAGACAAATAGACAGACAGACAGACAGACAGACAGACAAACAGACAGATATAGACAGACAGATAGATAGATAGATAGATAGATAGATATACAGACAGATAGACAGACAGACAGACAGACAGATTGCTAGAAAGAAAGAAAGATAGATAGACAGACAGACAAATAGACAGACAGACAGACAGATATAGACAGACAGACAGACAGACAGACAGACAGATATAGACAGACAGATAGATAGATAGATAGATAGATAGATAGATAGATAGATAGATAGATATACAGACAGATAGACAGACAGACAGACAGACAGATAGCTAGAAAGAAAGAAAGATAGATAGACAGACAGACAAATAGACAGACAGACAGACAGACAGATATAGACAGACAGGCAGATAGATAGATAGATAGATAGATAGATAGATAGATATACAGACAGATAGACAGATAGACAGACAGACAGACAGACAGATTGATAGAAAGAAAGATAGATAGACAGACAGACAAATAGACAGACAGACAGACAGACAGACAGACAGATATAGACAGACAGATAGATAGATAGATAGATAGATAGATAGATAGATATACAGACAGATAGACAGATAGACAGACAGACAGACAGACAGACAGACAGATACCTCTGATTCTGAGATGAACGATGTATCTTGGGGGTTGCCTGGTGAGCGTTGAGTCATATCGTCTGGTGCCAGCAAACGGTTCCTGAACGCTGCCCATGATGTTGACGTTCGTCCTTTCCACGTGCTGCCATTTCTGCCAAACGATCGGATTGTCGAACATGTTGAAGTCCTCCATGTGGAACTCGCAGTTCATCTGTACCTTGCTCCCGACCGGAACCACCTGGTCTTGACCACGTGACAGCATCGACACCGGGGGCGTCGTGGCAACTGTAGTTTCATACAATACAATGCGATGTAACTTAATGAGGCGTGATGTATTAAAGTATTAATATATAATACAATATGAAAGATAATATATATATATATATATATATATATAATATGTGAAATGTGGATATGGAGAAGACTGGCCAAAATCAGCTGGAGGGATTATAAAACAAATGACGATATGTTGCACTTGAGATGTATATATAGAGATGTATGTATGCATGTATGCATGCATGCATGTATGTATGTATGTATGTTTGTATGTATGTATGCACATATATATGTATGTATGTATTCCTGTATGTATTTGTGTATGTATGTATGCATGTATGTATAAATGTATGCATGTATGTAAGTACGTACGTACGTACGTACGTATGTATGTATATATGTATGTATGTATGCATGCATGTATGTATGTATGTATGTATGTATATGATTACCCTATATATAAACGTGAACATGGGTAACTTTCAGTAATACCACACCCAAAATAAGACCCTTGTATAAAATGCAGGCTCTTTTAAACCCTACCTTTGTATAAACCCTGACTTAGACTGCTGCCATTATAAGCCAGATCTTTTTCCATTAAAGCCTCCTCCTCTGAAGTCACTTTCGGCAGCAGGCATTAACAAGATACGTTATCAGCTCCGCAATCTTTCCAGGGGATTTATGTCCATCCACGTTGGAAGAATTATTCCAGGGCTCTGAGCCATCAGTCCGTACTTTTCCAGGTGGATGAGACTATTCGTTGATATAGCGCTGGAAAGATCTTGTCATTAAGGGTCAAGGGGTCAATCGTAGAAAGACCCGCTCCCCGGAACAACCGCAGACCATGATAAGGAGAGGATGTCTTAGAACGGGGTAGTCGAGAGGAGGAAGGGAAGAGCAGGATGAGAATGATGAGGAAGAGAATGAGGGTACAGGGGAAGAGAATGAGGAGGAGGAGAAGGAGATGGAGGAGGATAAGGGGAAAAGAGCCAACGAGGATAAATATGGTGAAGAAAATGAGGAGGAAGAAAATGAGAAGGAGGAGGAGAAGGAGGAGGAAGGGGAGGAAGCGACTGACGAGGATTAATATGGTGAAGAAAATGAGGAGGAAGAGAATGAGGAGGAGGAGAAAGAGGAGGAGAAAGAGGAGGAGGAGGAGGATATATGTGAGGAAGGGACTGACGAGGATAAATATGGTGAAGAAAATGAGGAAGAAGAGAATGAGGAGAAGGAGGAGGAGGAGGATATAGGCTAGGTAGCAACTGGCCAGGAAAATGTGAAGAAGAAAATGAGGAGGAAGAGAGTGAGGAGGGTGAGAATGAGGAAAATTGAAAGGAGATGATGTTAAAAAGGAAAAAGAGGAAGAAGATAAGGAAGAGGAGGAAGAGGAGGAAGAGGAGAGTAGAAAGAGTAGGAAGAGGAAGAAGATAAGGAAGAGGAGGAAGAGGAGGAAGAGCAGGAAGAGGAGGAAGAGCAGGAAGAGGAGGAAGAGAAGGAAGAGGAGGAAGAGGAGGGAGACTAGGATGGAAAAGGAGAGGGCGAAATCGAAAAACAAGACAGAGGGAGGAAAGAGTGAGAAGGAAAAAATGACGATTAAGAGACCGAGAAAGATAAAAAATAGAACAAGAAGAAGAAGAAGAAGTCAAAAGAAAATAACCCACAGGAGGAAACGAACCAGAGGCGGACGAGCTGGAACAGAGAGAGTAAGACACGAGATGTGTATACAGCATCGAGGAGGATTGTGTTCGAATCAAGCGAGACAGAGACTGCAGCCTCCCCTAATCTGCAGTGATGTATGACGGTTTAACCAAGCAGCGATGGGCTGGAGTGAAATTGAGCGAAGCGTCCGTCAAACGATCTCCATCGAGTTGGACGATAACGCCTCAACCGAACAACTTGGCCTAACGATTATTTAATCAGGCTTGAGTATTGATACACACACCAGCAATGACATATACACCTCCCAACCGGCGATCCGTTATATGTATGAATATATATATATCCGATCTATATATATGCATATCTATATCCGATCCGTTCTATATACATCCGATATATATCGGAAATATATATATATATAGGATATATATATAATATATATATCGGATATATGTATATATCAGATCGCCGATTGCGAGGTGTATATGTATATATAAATAAATATATATATGCACACACATATATGTACGTGCATTAATATACTTGTGCTTATAAATATATTTGTATGTGCATGTATGCATATATATACTGTATATATACATACAGAGTTTCATTCTACCGTTGTAAGTGGAGTTGACTCGGTGTATATAGCTCTAACACTGTGGGCCAAAAAATTATTTTTTAGACGTTATACATACATAAGCACACATACAAGTAAATATGTATGTATGTATGTATACGCATGTTTAAAGTCTATATTTTCTGGCGCACAGTGTTATCTATATACACAGACTCAACTCCGTCTACCTTTATATATATATTAATTATTTTTTTTTAATACAATGAAAATGAAATTCCGGACTGTCTCCTTCATAGTCAAACACAAACTAAACATCACTGTAAGAGCACACATCCCCTGCCATCTAACGAACAAATTAAGAAGTCCATTACTGCTACTGCCATCTATTGAATAACAGTTGTGATAGTCATTATAATGTCTAACAATATATATATAATGTCTAACAATATATATATATATATATATTGTTAGACATTATATATATATATTGTTAGACATTATAATGACTATCACAACTGTTATAGTCATTATAATGTCTAACAATATATATATATAATGTCTAACAATATATATATATATATATATATATATATTGTTAGACATTATATATATATATTGTTAGACATTATAATGACTATCACATATATATATATATATACATATATAAAGGGATGAAGGGAAAGCCCTAGGAGGTGCCTAGAACGGCCGACCAGCGACGGACAGACGAGGGAGGGTTAGTTGATGGGGGAAGAGGGTGCCAGTGGGGCATCAACGATAGACAGCCCTGTAATTATTTCGTCAAGTTTCTCGCGCCTGAGCTTCCTTTGTTGGCGGACGAGGATATTTGTGCTGGCGCGCGCGCACGGCGGACATTGTCTGGAGATTGACGCGCGAAAATGGCGGTCGCCTGTCGAAGCGGATTTGTATAGCGCCAGTTTGTGTCGATCACTGGAATCCGTTGTAGTGGAATGTGCTGTCCTAGTGGAATGATCGTTGCATGAGATACACATCACCCGCAGTGACAGGCAATGTCTGATTAGAGATGGCACGATAATAGTGTGGTCACGCATGAATAAATGTATAAATGTCTGATTGTAAAATGCAACCATTGTAACCAATATTCAGTCGGATATTATTTTTTGAAGTGTTCTTAAGAGGCGCTACATAATTGTTCATATAATACATACTGTGGTCTCTTATAGTTATCGAACAAAAGTGTCTGGCTGTAACTGTAATTATAATTATTACATAACAATCTATAGCGCCTCTTAACAATTCTTCAGTTACAAGCCATGTGCTCTATTACCAGTGCGGCACGGTGGTCTATCGGTATCGCGCTTGGTCAGTGATCAAGCGGTTGCGGGTTCCACTCCGTGTAAAGACCCTGGGCAAGTTGTTTGCGCACACCGTGCCTCTGTCACCAAGCAGTAGAATTTACTACCGCCGTAAGCTGGGAAATAAACGACAAGTCCTGCGATGCACTGGCCCCGTGTCCAAGACCTAGGGATTCGTCCATTGCCGGCTCAAGGGGCTGAAGAAAAGGAAATGAGTGCCTCCCCTACGTCTCACTTGTGGAATGTAGGATACTTTACTTACTTTTCTTACTATTGCTAGACAGTTAAGGCTTATCTTATATTCATGCCCATATGTGGGCATTTATTCGACGGCGAGTGTTGGTTAAGTCAACTGGAACATATCTACCGCACTATGTGAAGACTTGGGGCAAGTTACCGCTTTTTTAATATTCATGCTGGACTCGCCCTTAAAAGGCGCTAAATGAATGATCAGTCACATATGCTAATATATTTAATGCAGTGCAGTTGTTATATCCTGCGTTAGAAATATTCAAAAACTGCATGCAGAAAGAATTTTAATAAAATTATTTTTAAAAATATTTAAAAATTAAAATTATTAAAATAGAATAAAATATATATAATAAAGGATATCATGGAGTCTTTACGCAACAGAGTACAAGTGTCGAGCTTCCTACAAGATGCGCTCGCAGTGTTCCACAGCGCGCAATAAACAGCTTTACTTAAATGTAAATGCAAATGTACATGTTTTCTATAGCGCCTGTATGGCCTCCTCAATCCTGCTCATTTTCAATGAATTTATCGGGCGAGATCCTTCATCATCGTTGCCTCTTTGAATGGGCGCCACGCCATTTAAGGTCCCCCTGTACGGACCGTGCTAGCCCGAGATGGAAATCTCTTCAGTAAGTCACGACCATGCTTACAGATCCTGTGGATCCTTACTAACTTGTGCTTTGCTTTCGCTAGTGGATTTTGCTGAGAGAGACAGAGAGACACAGACTGAGAGGGAGACAGAGAGACTGTGAGGGACAGAAAGACTGAGAAAGAGAGACAGAGAGACTGAGAGAGACAGAGGGAGAGAGAGGGAGACCGAAGGAGACAGAGAGAAAGACTGAGAGAGGGAGAGTGAGTGAGAGGGAGACAGAGAGACCAATTTTAAAATTGGATGCCTACGCATCAATTTTCTAAGAAAGAGACTTATTTGACGCCGATATTATTAACCACACGCCCCACACTTACCAACTGGCCAGCCCACGCAGAAATTCCGCAAGAAGTATACAAACATGCGGGGCACGGTGGGGCACGGTGGGGCAGGTGGGGCCGGTGGGGCACAGAGGAACACTGGGGCACGGTGGGACACGGTGGGGAACGGTGGGCTCGTTGGGGCACGGTAGGGCACGGTGGGGCACATTGGGGCAGATGGGGCACGGTAGCATATTGGATAGAGTGCTCCGCTTGTGACGCGGAGAGTACGGGTTCGAGCCTCCTCCGAGACGGTTTCTGCGTAGGGACCTTAAGCAAGTCCTTCACTCGCATATAAACATGTCATACCAGGTTTCAGATATGAATATTCATGAGTAATGACGTCCTGCCGGTGATTGGACACTCTGTTAATAAATATTCACAAGTATTGACGTCACTGCTGTTGATTTCGTATCAAAAGAAGATGAATGTATTGCAATTAATGTTTACAGGTGAATTTATGAAAATATATTTAGCCAAATTAGAAGTTTTGTTTCATTTATATCTTTGATATTATAGACATGATACAATTATGTATGGAGTCTATCACACTACAATGTGGATCTGTGGCGTACTGGGTAAAAGAGGGGATCACGTCTGACTACGGAACAGACGATTCCAGGTTCGATTCCAGGAAGGTTCAAATTTTTTGTTCGTTGCAAAAATCTTCTTCACTTTAAAACACGAACTTCGACAACGATATACAACGCTTTAATTTATGTTTTCTGAATTTTATAAATAATCTCCACATTTTCTACACCACGGAAGCTCATTAATACATTAATGTAAATTCAACGCATTTATTCGGTCTTACTCCAACTCTTACATAGTTCTCAAACCGCATAGAAATCTGCTTCTAAGAAGCAAAACTGTTATTTCAATTAGGCCTAACTGACAATATTTACAATACATTCATTTTCAAACATCAAGTCTTCAATTAAAGACCAGAATCACACAATAGATTCCTTGGTCTCAAATCAACAGCCTTGACGTCATTACTTATGAATATTTATTATCAGACACTAGCATCCAATCAACACTAGACTTCATTACTCATGAATATTCATATCTGAAACCGGGTCTGAAGTGGTAATTTGCGTTCCGGAACATTCACCTGACGTCGCGGCCAAATAGCTCGGCATTGGAACACGCATTCCGCCACGAGTTTCGCGTCCAACGCTAATTTACGGACGTCCACAGGCCAGCACGGACTGCTTGACGTTGAGAACATGGTCGAGAGACTGCGTGGCGTGATACTTGGAAGCGTAATTTGTCTACTGCCTGATGTGTGACGGGTCGTTGCCGCATTAGGTGACTTAATATCGCGGGTGGGAGTCTGATGGGCGGCCAGGGCGGGGCTGAGGGGCAGCGGGGCCGAGAGGCCGGCGGCTGAGATGCCCTGACTCGGCTCCCGGCATGAAATCACCTTCGAACGCCAAATGACTCTTTCCTTCATCATTAAGACCGTGTTTCGCGACTTATCTCCGTCGACGTTACATGCCATCGCCCTGCCTGCCTGCCTGCCTGCCTGCCTGCCTGCCTGCCTGCCTGCCTGCCTGCCTGCCTGCCTGCCTGCCTGCCTGTCTGTCTGCCTGCCTGCCTGCCTGCCTGCCTCTCTGCATACTGGCCTGCCTGTATGCCGGTCTGTCTGTCTGCATACCTCTGCGCTGCCTGCCTGCTTTTCTGACTGTCAGGCCTTCTGGCTTCCCTGCTTGTACGTCTGTTTCTGATTGCCTGCCTTTGTGCCTGCAGGTCGGTGTATGTGTGTGTGTCAGTCTGTATGCTTGTTTGTCTGTCTGCCTTCCTAACACTCTGTCTGCCGGACTGCTGGTTTCCCTGCTTGTGAGTCTGTCTCTGCCTGCCTGCCTGTCTGCCTGCCTGCCTGTCTGTCTGTCTGTCTGCCTGCCTGCCTATTTGACTGCCTGCTATGTACCTGCCTGATTGCCGGCAAACCACCGCTGAGCGAAACTCCTGGAATTCCGTCGAAATCAAATCGCAGATCAACATGAAGTAAAATTCTGTTCACATAAGACGACGGTTAGGAATAAACAGGCGATCCCATGACATCATTTAATGGCATGATGATGATGATGATGATGATGATGATGATGACGACGACGACGATGATGATGATGATCAATCATCTTCATCATCATCATAACCATCATGGTTAGGATTAAACAGACTAAACCAAGACATCACTTAATAGCATCATCGGTGTGTATGTGTGCCTGTGTATGTATGTGTTTGTGTGTGCATGTATGTTTGTATGTATGTACATATGCATGTATGTATCTATGTATGTATGTATATATGTATGTATGTATCTATGCATGTATGTATAGATGTATGTATCTATGCATGTATGTATATATGTATGTATGTATCTATGCATGTATGTATCTATGCATGTATGTATCTATGCATGTATGTATATATGTATGTATGTATATTAGTATATTTGTATGCAGGTGAACATTTTTGTGCCTTTTAAGACGTCTCAAAGGCTTGACAACGAAATGCCGCCTTCATATGATACACGGAGCTTCGAACTTCCGCCGTAGAGATGACAGGTTTCAGCAATCAACCACAACGTCAGTTACATCGTTCGCCATGGAATCACCATTCGATAAACATCTAAAATCCACTGGATTGACAAAGAGTCAGAAAGAGAGACAGAGACAGAGACAGACAGACAGAGAGACAGACATACATACAGACAGACAGTCAGACAGAGACAAAGATGAAGACAGAGAGACAGAAAGAGACAGAGAGCCAAAGACTAAGAGGGAGACAGAGAGGCAGAAGGAAACTGAGAGACTGAGAGATACAGAGGGAGACAGAAAGAGAGAGAGAGAGACTGAGAGAGAGACTGAGAGGGAGACAGAGACCTAGAGAGAGAGAGAGAGAGAGAGAGAGAGAGAGAGAGAGAGAGAGAGAGAGAGAGAGAGAGAGAGAGAGAGAGAGAGAGAGAGACTAAGAGAGAGCGACTGAGAGGGAGACAGAGACCTAGAGAGAGAGAGAGAGAGAGAGAGAGAGAGAGAGAGAGAGAGAGAGAGAGAGAGACTAAGAGAGAGCGACTGAGAGGGAGACAGAGAGACCTAGAGAGAGACAGACAGTCAAAGAGACAGTGAGAGACAGAGAGACAGAGAGACTGGGACAGAGAGCAGAGGACTGTATCCAAATCACGTTGGATCAATTGATCCAGAAGAGATCCATCAGGACCGATCCAGGGCAACGAGAGCGAAAATCGAGAATAAGTCGTTGTACAGATTCTTTGAGAAAATCTCTGACAACGGCAGACACTAATGCGGCCACACAGCACTCATCACTAGACAGAAACTGTCTGGCTAAATCAAAGTCATGCATGTAATCGTAATCGTTCTCGAGATTTCTACAGCGCCCAACGAAAACTAAGTCGCGGGAACCAGCTTATTCACAGGCGCTCAGTCAAAACAAAAACGATAGGTAAGAATGGATGGGTTCCAGGTCAAGATACAAGAGTATGTATTTATGCATCCAGGCACTTGATATAGCGCCAATTAAGTACCCCACACAATCGCTGGCTACGCTAAGTGGCTTTAAAGTCATTAAGAACAGGAAGCTTATCAGTAGGTACGGAGTGCTCTCACTGTTGAGCTCCCACACACACGCACAGCACAACCAACCGAGCCCCACCCAGACTTGACTATGGACATCAGGTTCAAAGTCATGTGCTGCGCCTAGAACCACCGTCATGTAACAGAAATTCATGTAACAAAACATTTATGTAGTGCCTTTTAATCACCTCCCAATAGCGCTGCATACATGGCTATCTAAGTGATCGAAACAAGGAAAACTGAAAACATGTGTTGAGCCTAATCATCTGAATGAGCGAGGAACCTGCAAATCTCCACGAGCAGAAGAGCATAGTCATCACATGTAACAACAACAAGATCATCATCACAGTCAACGACAAAAACAACAACGACAATAATAATTATTGCTAACAATACACTGGCATTTTCCTTAAAACAAATTTGCAACCAGTGAAGGTCAAAACGCCTCTTCTTCCCTTTCGAATCCTGCAGATTCAATTCCAAACATCACCCACCATAGCCGCCTGCTTGCCTGTCTGCCTGCCTGTCTGTCTGCCTGCCTGCCTGCCTGCCTGACTCTTCCATCCTAACCTGGAACCAAACCCTTCCTGCCTATCGATTTTGTTTTGACTGAGCTCCTGTGAATAAGCTGGTTCCGGCGACTCATTTACTTTGGGCGCTGTATAAATCTCGAGTTTACGATTACGATAAACTATCACTACCTCTACTTAAGTCAGACATTACCGGCATTTTCTAGACTGTCATTTACTTGCTAGTGACGTCATGTAATTCTGAAACTACTACTACATCATCATAATCATTATCATCATCATCATTATCATCAACATCCACCACCATCCCACACCACCCGACACCACCACCACCCCACACTACCACCATCACCACCACTACACCACCTCCCTCCACCACCATCATCATCACCGCCCACTTTCCACGTTGCTTTGATTTCTGGCTTTCCAACGGCTTAAGCACCGTCTCTGTGGACTCAGAAGCAGCGAGTGACGCCTGAATGAGATCAGAGCTTCCCTCTGATTAATTCCATAAACGCCTCTCCTTATTTTCAAAGCAACTCCTTCGACGCAGAAGAAGACTCCAGTTTCAACCTACTGTACGTCCACACACACGCGTCGCTTGACCGACTGTTCTAAGCGAAGAGTAATTGCAAATGTAACAGTAATCACGAATTTATTTGACGTCACTTCAAGATAAATTCATGGCGTTTTAAAAAGCAACACAACGAAGACGACGATGATGCTGCTGGTGATGATTATGATTATGATGATGATGCAGATGATGATGGCGATTATTATTATGATGATGATGATGATGATGATGATGATGATAGTGATGATGATGATGATGATGATGATGATGATGATGATGATGATGATGATGATGATGATGATGATAGTGATGATGATGATGATGATGATGATGATGATGATGATGATGATGATGATGATGATGATGATGACGATGATGATGATGATGAGACAACATAAAAAATCGGTTGGTAGACCAGCACAGCCTGCATTTCTCCTTTAAGCCCAGTGGTTTCCACTCTATCCCCATTTCACAAATAGCATCTCTACAGCTTCCAGTCTCATCACCAACCACCATCACACCAGCAGCAGGACCACATCCGGACGGCACAGACACTCATCGTGGTCTTGACCTGGTCAAAGGTCAGCAGCGGGTCACAGAATCACAGCGCAGCCGATATCGAAACGACGTCCCAGCCATGCCTCGCAGACATTGGCATCGGCTCTGGCGCAGGTCCGTCACGGGTCAGTGAACGCGCATGTCGCTGCCTGAGCGGATTCCGTGAAAGCGTATCGAGGCACTGCACAGACAGCCACAGATGTAGCCCACATCGCAACGCCAATAGGAACTAACCCACGGATGATGTTATGCAGAATTTATTTGGCGCCATTATTTAAATTTCTTGTACGGCCTTCTTTGTTTACAGCATCAGTGGTTTTGGTATTTACACTCTGTGGAGCAACCGAGATGCTGAGCCTATCGTAATCCGTCTGTAATCTGTTGCTACATTACACTACATTGCAAAACGTTACAACACAATTCAATACAATACAATACAATACAATATATTGCAGTAGGATTATATTTTTGTAAATAAAGTTTAGCATACTTATTGTAGATATTATGGATCCCTCTTCAGCGTCGTTGTCTTCATCATCATCATCACCATCATTATCATCATCATCATCATTCATCATCATCATTCATCATCATCATCATCAATCATCATCAATAATCATCATCATCATCATCATTATTATCATCATCATCTTCTTCTTCTTCTTCATCATCATCGTCATCATCATCTTCATCATCCCTGTATGTCGTCGTCGTCATTGTTCTGAAAACAGTGATCACTGTCAGTCATCAGCTTTTATCGATCAGTCGCTTAGATTGATAGAAGACCAGATCAAGCGATTAAATCGATCAACGCATAGATTTATCAGTCACAGCTCTTCCTTCCTCTCCAGTGCCTTCGTCCGGAAACCGTCCACCGTGTTTTCAAAAACAACATCATCAGATGGTTCATCGAACCGGAACCAGTTAATGGTTTAGCATTTAAAGTCATAAAAAGGTTTATAATAAGTCATCATAAGTCAATGGTTTAGCATTTCACATCATAAAAAGGTTTATAATAAGTCATCATAAGTCATCGTAAGTCAATGGTTTAGCATTTAAAGTCATAAAAAGGTTTATAATAAGTCATCGTAAGTCAATGGTTTAGCAGTTAACATCATAAAAAGGTTTATAATAAGTCATCATAAGTCAATGGTTTAGCATTTAACATCATAAAAAGGTTTATAATAAGTCATCATAAGTCAATGGTTTAGCATTTAAAGTCATAAAAAGGTTTATAATAAGTCATCATAAGTCAATGGTTTAGCATTTAACATCATAAAAAGGTTTATAATAAGTCATCATAAGTCAATGGTTTAGCAGTTAACATCATAAAAAGGTTTATAATAAGTCATCATAAGTCAATGGTTTAGCATTTAACATCATAAAAAGGTTTATAATAAGTCATCATAAGTCAATGGTTTAGCATTTAAAGTCATAAAAAGGTTTATAATAAGTCATCATAAGTCAATGGTTTAGCATTTAACATCATAAAAAGGTTTATAATAAGTCATCATAAGTCAATGGTTTAGCATTTAACATCATAAAAAGGTTTATAATAAGTCATCATAAGTCAATGGTTTAGCATTTAACATCATAAAAAGGTTTATAATAAGTCATCATAAGTCAATGGTTTAGCATTTAACATCATAAAAAGGTTTATAATAAGTCATCATAAGAACAATGGTTTAGCATTTAAAGTCATAAGATGATTCATGGAACCGGAACCAGTTTAATGGTTTAGCCAGAAACTGATTCTCTGTTCCCTGTTTTTGTAATTCTAAATTTTTAAAGATAATTTCTTGTGCATGATCCACGAGCGGAGTCAGCTGTCCGCTCACGAAAAGCTCTGTTACCCTACACTGCAATATCCCTTCGCCAATAAAAATAGTCCTCACAACATAAGAGAAGAATATTCACGCAACATACCCATAAAAGTAATCGTAATCGTAATCGTAAACTCGAGATTTCTACAGCGCCCAACGAAAGCTAAGTCGCGGGGACCAGCTCATTCACAGGCGCTTAGTCAAAACAAATTCGATAGGCAAAAGGGTTCGGTTCCAGGTCAAGATCCTTTTCCAAAAATCTTATCCTGATTCTTCCTCTTCCTCTTATCTCTCTTCTCGCTTCAATTTCAAACAGCATCCACCGTAGCCGTCCGACTGTCTGAGTGCCTGACTCCTGGATCTTGACCCTTTTGCCTATCGATTTTGTTTTGACTGAGCGCCTGTGAATAAGCTGGTTCCCGCGACTTAGCTTTCGTTGAGCGCTGTAGAAATCTCGAGATTACGATTACGATTACGATTACAGTCGGACGGCTACGGTGAATGGTGTTTGAAACTGAAGCGAGAAGAGAGATTAGGGGAAGAGGAAGAATCAGGATAAGATTTTTGGAAAAGTAAAATGTAAACCGATCAGTTTTAATAATTTTTAAAAATAATGACGTAGGGCTTATTATTATTATTATTATTATTATTATTATTATTATTAGTAGTAGTAGTAGTAGTAGTAGTAGTAGTGGTAGTAGTAGTAGTGGTAGTAGAAGTAGTGGTAGTGGTAGTAGTAGTAGTGGTAGTGGTAGTAGTGGTATTATTATTATTATTATTATTGTTATTATTAAGTAAGTGAGTAAGTAAGTAAGTAAGTAAGTAAGTAAGTAAGTAAGTAATCCATTTGTTAACACGTCATATGTCCATCAGTTGAGCGAGAAGTCGTAGGCATGCGTGGGTCACCAGGGGTCAGACGAGGAAAGTAAGACGGAACAAATAGGTTTTAATCCGCTCTACGAATATTTATAGGGAGATATTGTTGTGAGTAATGTAAACAGGGAGACTATTCCAGATGATTGGTGCAGAATTGCTGTATCCGTTTCGGGAGAATTTAGATCGATAGTCTCCGATGTCAGAAAGAGACGAACGGTTTTTGATATCTTGTATATTCTCTCAATTATTATGTGTTTTCATGCTAGACTCTCACGGATTCTGTTTGTTCGTGTGTTAATTTGTGTATTCATGCTGTACTCCCACGAAGTCCCATAACATCTTTGCATACACACGCATGACAAATATATTACTCGGAAAACCTATTATTACTACCAATAATAATATTATTGTTATTATTATTATTATTATTATTATTATTATTATTATTATTATTATTACTAAAATTATTGCTACTACTATAACTTTTATAAAAAGTGCTCTAAGCGAACAAATTAACACAACTATATTTCTCTTATGCACACATGTGTGGATGTGTGTGTGTGTGTGTGTGTGTGTACATATTCCTACTGCTACTGTTGATGATGATGATGATGATGATGATGATGATGATGATGATGATGATGATGATGATGATGATGATGATGATAATAATAATAATAATAACAACAACAATAATAACAAACAATACTTGTACTTCATATAATAATACACCAATATACATCATTCGTATTTATGTATATATGTATGAAGCTTGCAAGGCCGAGGATTACTCCTACCTTTGCCGTTAGCCAGGCGCACGACAACACATACATCAAAAGCGACGTATAGGGTCAAAAGGACGAACATATTTCGCTGTATTAAATAGTCACTTCGACCGTCGGCGCAATGATCGAACGGCCCGTCAAACTCTCCTCTCGTCCTCGCGTCCTCGACGGCAGATAACGAGCGCCGACCGTCGCTTATATGTAGGCGGCCGAGCGGCTAGATACTCGCCTCGCGTTGCGTGCGTCGCGCCCCGAGCGCACTCGGGTTTCAAAGTAAGGGGCGCCTGGCTCGGCTCGGCTCGGCTCGCTCGTCGGTCTGTCTCGGAACGACTGGGCGCGCTATAGCAACAGATCGGGCGTTGCTCGATAGAGGGCGATGGATCGCATGCACGAGGGGTATCTTATGAAGGGCGACACAACAAGAGAACGGGAGAAGGAAGAGGATGGAGAGGAGGGGAGGAGAAAGGAAGAGATGGTGAGGATGTGGATGAGAACAAGAAGGAGGAATAGAAGGAAGGAGGAAGAGAAGAGGGGTTAAAGGAGAAGGAAATGGAGGGTTAGTACATCAGTGAGGAGGAGAAGAACGAGGAGGGGAGAAGGAGGAAGAAGATGTCGGAGGAGAAGAAGAAGGAGAAAGACGGAGAGTAAGAAAATAATGAGGAGGAAGACTTGGAGGAGTAAAAGAATGGTAAAGAAGGAGGAAGAGGAGGAGGACGAGGGGAAGAGGAGGAGGAATGAGGACGCATTTATGTGGAGCCGATATTACGGATGGGTTGACTTTGACTGAGCTGCAAAACACCGGCAAAGACAGATACAGTGACGGCGAACAAAGAGGCAGGCAGGCAGGCACACAGGCAGGCAGACAGGCAGGCAGACAGGCAGACAGACAGGCAGACAGACAGGCAGGCAGGTACAGCCAAATATAAACACACAAAGACTGCGACACAGATACATTCGGAATGACAGACACACATCTAGACAAACATAGAAATACAGAGGCAGAAACAGAGGCACAGACAAAGAGACAAAGAGCGATATTTGACCGATTATTTCGCTTCCATCGAGAAGCATCGCAACCGAGTGAAAAACCGCAGAGTAAGTAAAAGCAAATGTAAATGTAAAAGGCTTTATATGGCGCCCGTATGGCCTCGACCTAGCTCACTTTTGCTATGAATTGATCGGGTGAGATCCTTCATCGCCGCTGCCCGTTTTGAATGGGCGCCACACCATTTAAGATCCCCGTGTACGAACCGTGTTACCACAGGTTCAAATCGAGTAATGCTTCCGTGCCCCATATTGGAACGTAGGGTAACCCTCATTTCCTGCTTTTCGGCCCTTCAGCCGGCAGTGGACGAATCCCAAGGTCCCGGACACGGGACCAGTACATCGCAGGACTCTATGTTTTCTCCCCAGCCTACACCGGTACCAAACCCTAGTGCTTAGTGAAAGGGAAATTGAGTGCGAACAACATGTGCAGGGTCGTTACACGTAATCCGTTGAGCATGCTCGAACCCGCAATCGTTGGATTACCGACCAAGCGCGCTAAAGAACAGGCCAGTGTGTCGTCTGCTTGAGTAGTACTTCCAAGAACTCTACAACACTAACGATTTCCGGTTTGGCGCTCGACATGTAAACATCGGTTGTAAGAACCCCGGTAAAATCTCAGTCCTACGGGTTTTCATGCTGAAAATGCCTCTGAATAGTTTTTGATAGGCGCTATATAAATCGACAAATATAACACAGTATAAACAACACTTATAGCCATTCAACTACGACACTCTTGGCGAGAGATGGCGCCAGCGTTACGGCTGACTTGATTCTTTGATTAATTCAGACAATGCCATAATATGACAGTCAACGTCACGGTTGACTGGTCCGACGTTTGATGCCACAGCGCTGGAATCTATCCATGATTTTTTTGGAACTACGCAGACATATATCGTTAATAAAAGATGGATTATACGACCGCTTTAGGCCGCCTTCTCCGCCTTCTCCATCTTCTCCGCCTTCTCCGCCTTCTCCGTCTTCTCCGTCTTCTCCGCCTTCTCCACCTTCTCCGCCTTCTCCGCCTTCTCCGCCTTCTCCGCCCTCTCCATCTTCTCCGCCTTCTCCGCCTTCTCCGCCCTCTCCATCTTCTCCGCCTTCTTCACCTTCGCCTTCTCCACCTTCTCCCCTCATCAACTGCTTCCTTATCCCACCCCTATTCCTCTTCATTCTTCTCTTTTCTTCCTCGTATTTCGG
Source organism: Norana najaformis (assembly GCA_964023275.1). Lineage (NCBI taxonomy): Eukaryota > Metazoa > Annelida > Clitellata > Crassiclitellata > Hormogastridae > Norana > Norana najaformis. The sequence continues at coordinate 61,071,186 of OZ029913.1, forward strand.
CTTCTCCTTTCTCTAGTTCTTCTCCTTGAACTTTCTCATCATCCTCTGACTCCTATTTCTCCTCATCAATTTCCTCTTTCCTCCTCTTCCTCTTAATCGTAATCTCTTAATCGTTATCGGAATTTTAACTGTAATCGTAATCTTAATCGCTATCGGAATTTTAACTGTAATCGTAATCTTAATCGTTATCGGTATTTTAACCACAGTAATAGTCGTAACCGCATCAGTAATCGCAATGGGAATCGTTATCGGAATATAATCGTAACGGTAATCGGGATCGCATTCGCAATCGTAATCGTTATTTAAATCATAACCGTAAACGTAACTGTAATCGTATTCTGTAAACTGTAATCTCAAATGTAAACTGTAATCTCAACCGTATACAGCCACTGCGCATGCGTAGATTGAATATGGGAGCTTCAAGTGGGGCATTGTTCACGCATGGTTTCAAATTCTTCAAGCGTGATTTGTTGCGATATCTAATCGGGTTGTTCGTCTTAACGCATGGTTTGATTTTGCGCAGTTGACATTTAGTAATCGAAATCATATCGCAACGGCACATTGATATAGCGCCTATTAAAATATCCTCCGAGATCCTCTTGTTCTGAGAACACAATTCAACAGAATAGCCTCAAAAACCTCTGGTTAATCAGAAGGAGAGACAGGAGTAGAAGCTTCTGTAGCAGGTTGCTCTGCAGGTTGTTCCAGGATTAAGGCAGACAGACAGACAGACAGACAGACAGACAGACAGACTGACTGACTGAATGACTGACTGACTGACTGACTGACTGACTGATTGACTGACTGACTGACTGACTGACTGACTGACTGACTGACTGACTGACTGACTGACTGACTGACTGACTGACTGACTGACTGACTGACTGACTGACTGACTGACTGACTGACTGACTGACTGACTGACTGACTGACTGACTGACTGACCGACTGACTGACTGACCGACTGAATGAATGAATGAATGGCCGACCACAGCCAAGCTGCCATGTTACATTGTTGATTTTTCTTGTTTTAAATGTGGAATATTGGCATTTGCATGCCTGATTGGACGTTGGTTCGTTCGTGCGTGACCTTTGTCATGCGTAACATAAGCTGGAGTCATGCTCGAACGTGTGTTTAAGCATTTAAGAACTCGTGTATTAAAACCCGACTTACGTGTTTTATGATCGAATGCGTTGATGCGTGACAAATGACACGCATGATTTGATGCGCATTAATTCGCGTTTTTACGTGCATGCATGGTGAAGGTGCGTCCACGCATGGCATAGAGCTGGAAATACTGAGTTTGCAGACGGAAGGATAGATACTGGAACCGAACCCTTTGCCTATCGATTTTGTTTTGACTGAGCGCCTATGAATAAGCTGGTCCCCGTGACGTGGCTTTCGTTCTGCACTGTAGAAATCTCGGAATAACCATTACAATTAGTAGAAGTTCCTCAGTTTGACGACAGCTTATGGCAACAAAGGTCGTTGCCGTCGCCCTCCTCCTTTATCCAGGCTTGGGACTGGCACTGCCCCCAAACAAGGCAGTGGCGGATTTTCATCAAGATTACGATTACAATTAGACAGATAAGCGTAGGTTAGATCAGATGCTCAGAAAGGTTAAAGGTCACGCTAGCAAGTGCATGCCCACTACTACTGCCACCTGTACCAAGGCCGCATGCAGAAAATTCTTCGAAGGGGTTTGGTCTGTTGAGTTTATAAGTTCGAAGAGGCGCTTTATAAATCTTAAATTACAATTACAATTACAACTGGTAGGCAACATTTTCCTTATCAATTTCAATTCCCCAGTTTTAGATGACTTGTTTACTATTCAAACTCAGATGGCTATGACTGGATTCTCCCTCGCTTGATCCCCCCTTGGCCAACTCAACCCCCACCGAAATTAGTGTCAATATGTAAATATATGGGACGCGGTGGTGTAGTGGTATGGTCTGTGCCTCGTAACCGGACGGTCGCGGGTTCCGAATCTGCTTCAAGCCACTGCGTAGCGATCTTGGACGAGTTGCTCAGCCACAATTGTCTGTGAGGAAGGCAACGGGAAACCACCTCACTCATCTCATCCCCGGGTGGCATAAAGCCGATGGACCTGCCTTCCGGCAGAGAACTCATCATCATCATCATCATCGCCACCACCATCATGATCATCATGATCATCAACACCATCATCTTCATCATCATCATCACCACCACCACCACCACCATCATCATTATCATCATGTAGAGTTTGACTCAGGAAGGTGAAATCGGAAAAGTTTTGGGGTTGAACCCATAAACCCCCTTGGCGTGCACACAGGTGACGTCATCGTCGTACGTACATGTGTCCGCGTTCCCATCCGTTGCTTAATGAACCTAATCGCGGATGCTCTCTCTGCCTCCGCATCCCGCGGTGCTCCGTCGATCCAGCCATCGATCTTGCCGTCCGTCCGTCCGTTCATCCGTCCAGCGGCGGAATTCAACAGTGCGGGATAATCAATATAACAACATCCCGGGAGCGGTCGATCTCTATACAACTAGTTGCTTAGATATACCGCAATTTATTCGGCCTCGGCAACTACGCTTAGATCGCCTCGCCAGCCAAGCGTACGTCTATCTTCGGCGTCTGTATTAGGCGCAGCGGCGATCAACCTACAGCGACATCTTTGCGATTTGGCGCCAATAAATCGCAGACGTTCTTGGATTATGCTTCTCTACGGGAGGACGAACACGCATGCGCCGAAACGGCCGCTGTTCCGTGCAACGGACGTTACCCGCCGCAGGAGGCTGGTGTAGAAGCCTCCCGCCCACCGCGTTGCGTCGAAGGTACTCTGATGACCGATTTGGCGCAGCTGAGGAGACTTAGTGGAATGTTTTATAGCGATGGGTACCGCGAGGGAGGTGGCTCTTCCTCTTGTCCCGTGGAGATGGCGAGTTGTTTTTGTTCTTTCGTGTGTCTTTGTGTCTGTGTCGGGTCTTTTATCGATCCCTGTGCGTATGTTTTGATCTGCTTCTTTGTTTTTCTGTTGTTCTCTTTGTATTTGCCTGTATCTCTTAGTTTTGTCTTCGTGTATGTCTGTTGTTTATTTTGCTTCATCTGTAGTCTGATTATTCTTATATCCCCCTCTCTGTGGAAGGGTACACTTGTCTCTAGTCAGTCAGTCAGTCAGTCAGTCTGTCTGTTTGTTTCTCAATCCTTCTGTCTGTCTGTCTATCTGTCTGTCTGTCTGTCAGTCTCTTTGTCTGCCTTTCCGCTTCTCTTGAACAGTGCTATTGTGACTGATGTACTGCTATAGCCCTGCTGCTAAATTTTAATGTCTTGCATAAATAGCCTTCATTCAAAATGCACGAGATCAAAGGAGGCCTAATATTTCAGTAAGCCTAAATTGTAACACAATGACAACACAAAACCAGATCAAATACAATTTTATTAAACTAAAACACATAAAATCATTATGTGAAAACAAAGTGCTTTGATAGGTTTATGGAACTCAAAGTATGGATGCCTCAAACATAGCGAAATTTTGCCAGATCTTAACAATTCTTGATATCACTTCGAACCCAAACGTCAAGTCCCGGATCATACTTGGATTTACTTCTGATATTCGATGTTTTAGAAATAGAAATTTCCTTACAGTTAAACTACAACGCCAGAACGATCAAACTATACGGATTTAAGCGAACATCAGGATGACTTGTCGTATATTGTAATGACAGAGGTCATCAGCGGGGCAACATCCATGAAAAACTGAATCCGGTTTCATGTTGATATCCACCATTGGACTCTCTCTTCTTCCTCTTCCCGTCTGGCTGAGTCTAAGGCGTGGGTCCTGGGCTCTGTCTCGGCCCCATAAAACCGGCCGCAGCCTGTATTACAACGCTCTCGGACCAGATAATCCAAGTTCAGCGATGCGCACTGATTCCAGACAAACTACAAAACCCCGAACGGTTCATTTAGCTCGTCCGTACACAGTCTGCGATCGTCCTACACACGCTGAATTGAGTCACAATATAGCGCTGCAGTAATATTGGTCTTCTTCGTATACGTCTTAAGCGGCCGCGGAAAATATCTAGGACGACACGTGACGGACGAAAAACTTTGCCGTATACAACGTCAACAAAAGAGCAGCCATATTGGCGGCGGTCGGCTAGAAAATCGAAAAGCACATTTTCGGAGATATTTCACACTGAAAGTGACGATGCGGTGGAAATTAAGTTGTAAACAGATTTCTTTTGAGGCAGTACTTAATCTTGAGGTATTGGTGGCCGTCGTCCGTTGACCAGCGGTCAGATAACTGCGTTTTCTGTAGCGGAATTCCGGTGTAGTACGAGTTCGGTTCCGGGGCTAAAATGGTTCCTAGTACGCCCTCTTTTGTTGCCAAGGCACGACAGAGTGAAGCTAATTTTAAAGAAATCTGTTGCCTTGATAGCAAAATTTTTATGCTAAGCAATATTTCAGTAGGTGGAAAAACAGAAGCCTAAGCATTCACCCAGGCGGTGTGTATCTATGCAGTCGTAATTAAGACAAAACATTATTTTGACGAACGAAGTGGCAACAAACTAATACCTGACGTCATCGGTCACGCGAACCAATCAATATTTTTCGGAACTGCTTTCGGTACCATTCTCCCTGCTTGAGAGTCTTTATTATAATAAAGACTGATATGCCTGCTAATCGCTGGGTTCGTGGTACAATCCTATCTTAAACATTTGCCTTTAACTTGATGGAGTAAGCAGGGCCTATCAGACGGGGGCCAGAAGGGCCTATCAGGGGGGACCAGCAGGGCCATTTGGCCCGGGTCTCACAGAGAAGAGGCCTCAGATTTTGAAAAAATGTGATAATTATTAATATTTATTTCACCTTTTTGTATTATGATTCACAACTGCGATTTAGTAGGCTTATGATGTGCATGCTTCGAGATTGGGGCCTAGTATTTGCAGTGGCCCTCTCTGAATCTCTGAAAGGGTCTAGGAGTAAGTATAATCCATTATAAGTCACAGTAGTTATAGCATGGAAAGTCATTTAATTTCGTGCGGCCCATGATGATGATGTAATCGATGTCTTATCGGGGTTCCTCCAGAATTTATTTAGGGGAAACAAGCTGAAGCATCTTCAAGCAAGAAGTTAACTGTGTCAGTTTGTATTGGCAAAATAGCGAAGACAGTGCTGACATCTACTGAATAACAAACAAATATGACGACCACTTCTCTTACAAGCGTCCAAATTACGATAAAACATTACTCTTAACAGACATGGAAGTGGCTCATCCCGGATGAAATGTTCCAAAACACTAAAACGGTTTTTTAATACAAATTTATGGTAAACGATTTCAGTGGCGCCATAGTTCAGCAGGCCTGCCCAAGGGGAAACCCGTTCTGTGCCCTGTGCATGCCGCATTCTCTTTGGAATTAATGCGCTCGGGATCTCAAATAATTCTTGACCCACACAAGTTAACTCGTAATTGAAGTATCCTATACCCCACATTGAAGTGAAACGTAGGGGAGGAACTCATTTCCTTTTCTATCGGCCCTTGATACAGCAATGGACGAATCCCAAGGTCCTGAACACAGGGCCAGTGCATCTCGGGACTTGCCGTTTACTTCCCAGCTTACCCCAGTACCAAATTATTCTGCTTGGTTAGAGGCACGTGTGCGCAAACAACTTGTCCAGGGTTGTTACACGGAGTCGAACCCGCAATCGCACGATCATTGACCAAACGTGTTACTGATAGACCACTCGTTCCCACCATTATCTTAGGCATGAACTGTGAATTCAAAGAATTATTTCGTCTTACGGGGCTTCAAAATGGACGCCACATATCGACTTTTTTGCCTCTCAACGGTATTAACAGAATTAATGTTTAATATTAACATTTTAATAAAAATACAAGATAAAAGAATAGCGTTGTAGTGTATGCGCAGTTGTCCTTATTGAAATGCTTAATTAAATAATTGATTCATTCAACCAGGTTTTAACTCCATTCATCGTTCCAAGATGAAACTATTCCATTTAAACATGGCATGATATTATACCATCAATTCAGCCGTCAGCAGACATCCAAGCATCCATCAGTTTCTGTAGTACACTTACACATACAATTTATACAAACAGCCTTTTATCACATCCATCTATCCACTTATTCGTCCTTTTCACCATCCATCCTTCCTTTCTTCTATCCGTCTATCCACCTATCCTTCCATCCCCTATCCCTCCATCCATCCACCCATCCATCTATCCAAGCATCCATCCATCCGTTGATCCACCTATCCATCCAACCATCCATCCATCCATCCAACCATCCATCCACCCATCCATCCATCCATTGAGCCAGACGTGAAGCGCCGATTGGAACCTTCTTTGATCACCAATGGCTCAAGACGAGCAGCAGAGTCGTTGAGCAAAGCGCGAGCACACTGCTCACGTGGCTACGAACGGTGCCCGACCTTGACCCACGGCATAAGCCGATTCCATCGAACTGCGATCGGTGCTGCGGGTGGTTGTGGCGATGCTGGTTGAACCGAGCTCCAACAGGTGGGTGCGACGAACGCCCGGGCATCGGCGGAGGGTTCGACCCCGGGGGTATGATCCGAGGGGTGGCGGAGGGTGGTGGTAAGGGGCGCGAGGGTTGAGGTAAGGCGGGAAGCGAGGTGGGAAAGGAGGGAGAGGAAGAAGTGACCGAGGGGAAAGAGGTGGAAGAGGAGGAGGGAGGATTAAAGGTCGTTGTGGGGATGAAGAGGATGCTCGTTTTAGAATCGGCTTCTTCTGTTGCTGGACCTCGTGGAGTATCGGAGCCGTTAGAATCCGCTGCTGGATTCAAACAAATCAGTCAAAACTTAGAATCAGCCTGGTTACGACTGTTGAAGATGATAACATGCATAGCAACTACTTGTAACAGCCTCATCATCACCTTCACTGCCAGCATCGTTGTTACTGTCATCATGTAGTCGTCTTCATCAGCATTGTCGTCGTCTTCATCATTGTCGTTGTCATCGTCATCACCACCTACATAATTGCCTTATGTTCATCATCATCATCATCATCATCATCATCATCATCATCATCAACAACAACAACAGCAACAAAACTGTACAGTCGTCATCGAACGCACGTAAAGGTATCATCATCAACAGAACAAGAACAGTTACAGGACCACGAGAAAGGGTAAAGCACTGCATTGTGTACCTGTGATTACGATTAGAACAATCCAGCAAATAACCCACCCTAACAGCTCTCCTCTCCCCTTTTCTCTCTGATCTTCTGGCAACCGGACTTGCTTCTTGACATGGCATCTTTGGACAACCCTACTGACTTGATGCAGCGCTCGTGAATAATCCGGTGCCCTACACAGTTAGCTTTTAAGTAGCGCTTTAGAAATTAGGAGTTCACGGTTACGATTACGATTAGTTAGGTTGAGCATTACGATTATAATCAGTTAGGTGGAGTATTACGATTACGATCAGTTAGGTTGAGCATTACGATTACGATTAGTTAGGTTGAGCATTACGATTACGATCAGTTAGGTTGAGCATTACGATTACGATCAGTTAGGTTGAGCATTACGATTACGATTAGTTAGGTTGAGCACTGACCCGTGACGACAAAGTCATTGCACGCATCCGTGGCACAGCATCGAATCAACTGAGCTGAACTGTTGACGAAGACCGGACACTCCTGAACACATCTCTTGACGACGTGGAAGGCGGAGTCTATCTGGAAGCCCTCGACCATGCAAGCTTTCGACTGAGGTGCAGGAAACAACAAAATGTTATCATCCCTTCCAATCATCATATATAATCATTGTCGTCGTTATCATCACCTGCTATTGATGCAACTACTAGCTACTAGTAACGTACATCCGCTGGCAGCATGGTAATGTAAATGTACTTTTTTCTATAGCGACTGTATGGTCTCGACCCTGCTCATTTTTCAATTAATTTATAGGGTGGGATTCTTCACCACCGCTATCCGTTTGAATGGGCGCCACACCATTTAAGGTCCCCGTGTACGAACCGTGCTAGCCCGAGATTCAAATCTCTGAAATGTAGCCACTATCGGTAAGCGAACCGGCATCCTCACGCACAGAGGAGCTTTGACGTAAGTTTAGCTTCGTCGTGGTTGCTCCTGCACTCTGGAACAGTCGTAATCGTAATCTCGAGATTTCTACAGCGCCCAACGAAAGTTAAGTCGCGGGAACCAGCTTATTCATAGGCGCTCAGTCAAAACAAAGTCGATAGGTAAAACCGTGCGACCTGTCATCTGAACTTCCTGGCCTTTCTCTGTGTATAGTTCGTCAGCGATTGAACACAATTCTGTTTGATCGTGATCTTGTGTTATCACTTCGGGAACACTTCTCGGTAATTTTCCTGAAGAGGTGCTATATAAATGTCCAATTACGATTACGATCACTAGTGGAAGAAAGTAACAGAAATGAAGCACTTTAATATTAATCAGAGTAAGGCAAGGTAAGATAAGGCAAGGTAATAAGGCAAGGCAAGTTAAGGTAAGGTATTAATGTAAGGAAACTAGTGCTGTATGGTTTTGTGTGTAGCTTAGTTAAGACGCAGCCTAACGTAGATTAACGTAATTTTAGGGTGGGCTAGGATAGGGTAGAGTATGGTAGGGCAGGGTAGGGGTAAAGTAGGTAAAGTTAGGCCTGTTAATTTCTTTTTCAAATCTCCTTGTCCATTGGTTCACTCCTTTATTCCTTCGTTAGTTTGCTCCTTCGTTCGGTCTTTTATTTCAATCTCCATACTCACTAACCCTGTCATCTTCGCATTTGCCTAAGCTGGCAATGTTGCAGAATTTCTCAGCGTCCGCGTAACTTTTCTCGGACGATTTCTCGCACGCATAACAACGCAAAGCATTTCCTGAAATGAAAATAGAAAACACGAGGACTAATGATCGACTGCGATGTCCTCCCTGGAACTTACTTATGGACGTTCATGTACAAGTTATGCCCATGAATTCATACGTCTATGGTGCCCTGCAAGGGGGCAAGAAGTAATTTTTTTAGATTTAAGGCTGCTGGCAGTGATGGATCTTATGCGCTGAGAGAGAGAGACAGACAGACAGACAGACAGACAGACAAAGAGAAAGAGAGAAAGAGACAGAGAGTGAAGGTTTTTAGGTTTTGAAAACCAAAATACGAGTCCCAAAATAGGTTTTAAGGATTTCTGTTTGCGCCCGTTTGAATGTCTTTCTATTTTTAGCAAAGACCAGTGATCGACTGATTAATTATGGTTCTTAATACTTCGCATAACCCGGCTTCAAGTGCACTTCTGAACTTTGTAAGGAGGGCATTAACAAATTTTAGTTGTATTGTATTGTAATTGGTTGATTGATTGACTGATTAATTCTATCTTAGATTTTTTATATTAATAGGTCTACTTACCTGTTTTCCAAACAGCAGTAACCATCATTGCCATATAGGCAATCCCGATTCCCAAGCGTCTGTCTACAGCCATCGGCCAAGCGATAACGACGCAAGGAATTATGGGTAATTTTCACTCAGCTGAGCGACAGAACTTCCGGAGTTAGACAGTATAAACCGCAATGCCCTACTTTCTTAATGTCACCAAATCAGTTTTGTGACTATAGGGGCCTACTACTCAATCTCGATGTCTCTTAACGTGTCCGAGATTTTTCCGAAATGTCAACTTACTCCTACTCGCACTGCGGTTAATGGCTCGACTGCACAACATCGCAACAACACCTAGTGTTTTGAGATCAGGTCACGAAGGGCCCTCTATTCGAAGAATGCAGCAACGACGTAGCGGCGCATCCTGATTAAAGTCTACTCGTGACATCTGTTGGCGTCGTCTGCAGAAAAATGGCGTCCAACGGCAGATGTTGCGCGGCGTATCTGTGAGCGTAAATGCCGTTGCTACCTTGTTTTGCGAATGAATTAAATGTATGGGCAAGGCGTGCATGCGTGCAGTTAACGTGAATGTTCTGGACCAGATGTTACCCGAATGTTCAGTAATTGTTTGGAGCTGTATATTCTGGTCCGTCACAAATTGACACGCTGTATGACGGTGCACAATGATGCAGCAGTTATAGTCCATGAAAACTGCACTTTTTGTAAACTTTGTCCAGCGTAATACGATACATTGCAACACCGCGTTTTTAGTACATGTAAATGTAGTCGGTTTTCTATAGCGACCGTATGGCCTCGACTCTGCTCATTTTTCAATGAACTGATCGGGTGAGATCCTTCACCATCGCTGCCAGTTTGAATGGTATTTTAGGTCCCCGTGTACAGACTGCGGAAGGAAAAGATCTGCAGTCCGGTACCGATGACAGAGAGATGTATAAATCTCTAAATGCAGCATGGCATCAGCATTCTGTCATGAGGCATGCCTCCGTCATATGTTAAACTGCCAAAGGGGTCCATTCGCAAGCTTCACAAGACTGAGCATTACTTTAGCAATTTTATCACCAAGTTCAGTAAGATACAGACACGTCAATCCGCCTAATGACCACTTCCACCCATCAATACAGTTCTAACTTTTTGGAACTCAGCAAGACCCTTCTAGTGGAATGATTGCCGTTTTTGTATCATAGCTTTGTGTAATGACATCATCGGTACAAGTCTTCAGATTACATTAAATATCCAGGGTGTTTCTTTTATGTTTATTTATTTGTGCATTTATATTTGAATTTATTTATTTCTTTATATTTACATTTAGCTTTTAAGTTCTTCATTGCTTTGCGAGATGCTGCACCTAGTATCTTAATACATACATATTTATAAAATGTGTCTCAAATTGGAAATCTGTTGTTTTCTTTCTTTTATTTATCCATTCTTAAGAATAAGCAATAAGCTATGGATGTAGTTTCTCCTCAAGAACCACCATTTCTTTTACTCAAATGCATTGGTTTCAGTGGCTTCGATCCATTCTGAACATTAGAGGACATTTCTCCATACAGACTCATTAGCTAAGGAGGAAGGCAGTACATGACTTAAAGAGGAAACTTTTTTAATTCAGACAGGACTCAATGCCAACTTTTTGACAACCTGTTCCTTTTGTTAGCAGCATGCTAGACATCTATTTCCATCAGCTCGTATGATAAATTTCACGCTGTTATTACTGCCATTTTCATTAAATGGCATTACTGGTTAAAAATTTGAAAACATTCTGTTCTGAAATACTGGGGACATAACCATGGATTTCACCCAATCTCAACTGGAGAACATTTTCTATGTGTAATACAAGTTGCAATGAAGCAAACAACAGCAGACAACATGGGCAATTTCCCCTAATTACAACGTTTTAAAAGGTGTTTCTAATGAACCTCAAAAAATTAAGGAAGATCAAAAGCTCAGATTCTATATCCTGATCCCTAACCCAAGTTCAAACATGCACTAAAGCACGACTGAGATATTTACTACATCGATTTTGTTCCCAAGACTTTTTATACCAACAGTATTGTGATGTAGTTTTAATATTCAACAGCCTCATACTCTGTAATATCTAAACATCACGAATTGTTCTTAAAACAGCCTCGCAGTTATGATTTGAATGACAGTTGTCTAATGATGTCCATCGTGATGATCTTCATGATGGCCTGCATGATGATGCTTGGATTTCGAAATTCCAAATGCCTGATCAACAGCGACTGTGACCACCATGGCTGCAAACGCCCACTTGAATCCACGAAAGAAGTTGATCATAAAACTGCGTCCGAAACCTGGCCAGTACTTGTATCTCCAGACCTCATTTCTACAAGTCATAAAACCAGTTTAAACCTTCATTCCAAAATATTCCTAAACATGAAATGTTCAGATGACAGCAAATATTAAGTAAAAATGCGATACAACACAAATGTGGCTGGCACAAAAGAGCTGTCTTTTTGCACAACTCCGCATCAATCGCTAGCCAGATGGCAGCCCGATACAATTCCATTCCCATTATATGATACGACTTGCACCTACACAAAAAAGTCAGTGTGAGATGGGTACTGTCCGCCTGCCTGATTCTTGGATCTTGAAATGGAACCGAACCCTTCCTGCCTATCGATTGTGTTTTCAAGCTTATGATTACAATTACTAATTCACACACAAACACACGTACCACTACCTACTGAACTGTAGGAACACAATTCCACATCAAATAAACAGCAAAATATTAAGGAGGTGCAATCACAAGCAGCTCTCTATTCCTGGCTCAGTCAATGGACATATGGCATGTTAACAACTGCATTACTTAATCTCTGCTATATCCTAGAAGGGCAGCAGCTTATGCGAGTATGCAGAAGCAGGGCAGGGCTACCAACTGGTGCATAATGGATTTGATTTGGGCACCAAAAAAGCAATTTCATTACAATGTACACAAGTCCTTGTGCCTACATACCAATTCCGCATTGTAAACTGAATATTGAAACATCTAGGATATCTAGGAACTCTCCGTCAGGCCAAACAGATAACAATTTTGTTCGAAAACTTGTAGAGTATAAGTATTGCAATCCTACCACGCACTTTCAGGAAGAAGTACATAGTCGGATTGCAATCTTGCAAGTTTGCACGCTTTCGGACTACACCGTTATCTGTTTGACATGACGGTGATTTCCTAGATATCCGGGGAATTAAAACAAAAAATCTCTTAATATGACCTGCCCTTGGCTACCTTTAAATGTAAATGTACACATTTTTCTATAGTGACCGCATGATCTCGGCCCTGCTCATTTTCCAATGAATTAATGGGTTGAGATCCTTGACCACTCCTGCCCTTTTGAATTGGAGCCACGCCATTTACAGCCTCCGTGTACGGACCGTGCTAGCCCGAGATTCAAATTTCTGAAATAAGCCACGACCTTTAAGAGTCTTAATCACGTTTTTATAATCTAGAGTACTCGCCTCAGCCAAGGATCTCGCAGGCCTTTAGCCGCGAGCGCTTTCTGAGTCCATTCCAGTTCTTTTATTCCATCTATTTTGTACTGTTTCCAGTCAGGGACCTGAAACTTTTCTCCTCCGTGACCGTGACCATCACCACCCATCTTGGATTGCCCGTCTTGTTGTTTGTTCTTGTCTGCAAGAGCCACAGACTACATATCTTTCGGACGACGCGAGGGCAGTATTACGAATGCATGTGGAACGTGATCTCGTGGCTGACGAATCGTTATGGTAAACCAAAGAGCAAAATATAGTAAATTGTGAGTTTTCACATCGATTTTTTGCTATAAGCGTCGGAGTGCCGTTTCTATGTTGCCGGTTTTTATTAAGTACTGTTCGAATTTTAGTCCTGATACGTTTTAATATTATAATATTTACTTCAATTATTTCTAAATTTGTTGATGATTTACTGATTTCTCGCTTTCCATACAGGTCAACCGGACGTGACATTTAACTTCTGAACCCCAAATATACACAAAACGTGGATAACTTAGAATAGCTTTCCAGGAAAGTGAAAGATATTTTAACTGCGAATCTAGCATGCCTGCACATATAAGATGTTCTTATTTTGTTCATTTTCGGCTTTGTTTGAGTTTTAGTTAAACCGCCTGATGTTTTGAAACTTGCGGCTCTCAAATTTCACAACTTTTCATCTATCCACCCAGGTAAACCATAAAACATCGCTTCTGTGCGCGGTCTAGGGTCTTATGAAACTCTGGATCGATGCCGCTTTTCAGTTAATCTTGGCGCTTTACAAATTGCAGAATTTTAGCTATGTTTTGTTAAATGCTGTGCATCGAATGGAAAGCACAGCTGCAGGTTCTGGCTTACTATAGTCTGGCCCTGTCGGCTGATAACTTATGTAGGGCATCCAATATGTAACAGCCTATGGTCTTTGCGACCGGGGGTCGATTCCCAGGTTCGTCATGAGAAATCGACGTCGATTGCATTGTTCGTAACCGTGATGGCGATACTAGCAAATTTGAAAATACAATCGTTAAATTCGGGAAGAATTCAATGTCTACATAATCAACACTTGAGATACGTAAGAATGGCATGAATTCGGCATCTACGTTGAGCCCTTGTTCATGATAACTTATTCAGTAATCTGAAATTTGTGAGCATTTTATGTCCATAACTGTAAAATTAGTTACAGCATTAAGCCTTTAGTCGATTCCTAAAATACTTGCCTCTTCATTTTGCATGTAATACGCAAGACTAACATAATGTAATGAAATAGAAATCTTTTAAATTTCTCATTTTATAAATGCTGCATTTGGGAGACCCAACTATTCACTGAAGCTTAATGAAATCAAATGTGCAAATGTCCTGTTTTTGGGTCAGTTTCAATGCAAGGTCAAAATCAGATTGCCCGATTTGACATTAAAGTTCTGTGTCAGAGCAGTTTTAACTTATCCTTCTCTTTCTCTTATTTCATTTTGCAAACAATTGAAGACTTATCTTTTTTCCAGCTATCCACATTATTGAGATGAATTCGTTAATTAGCATGATATAAGTATCTGATTAATAAATAATAATTATAACAACTATATTTTTATTCAAACGTACTGCACTGGTTTGTTTAAATTTTAATTAAAACACTCATTTCTGTCAGATATCAAATGAAATGGATCAATTTGTAACAACTGATGCACGACGAGACACATTCAGTTTTCGTCACGCTCTGAAATCCATCCACGACCAGCTTGTACTTCGCGATGTAAATGCGATGAAGTTTCTCTGCACAGAAATCATTCCACTCCAAAGGATGGAAAAGGTGAAAACTGCTCTGGACCTTTTCAAGGAACTTGAAACTCATCGCAAGATCTGTCCGCCTGATAACTTGACTCTTGTTGCCGAGCTTCTGTACTGCCTCCGACAATATCGTCTGTGCAAAACACTTCCGTACAGTTGCAGGGAAGTGGGTCAGAGTATTGAAGGTGGAAGAAGTCAACTCCATCCATGCAGGTACACTTGATTTGAATCTTGGGCTAGCGCAGTCCATGCTTGAAGACCGTAAATGGCGTGGCGCCCATTCAAACGGGCAGTGGTGGTGAAGGATCTCGCCCGATAAATTCGTTGAAAAATGAGTGGGGTCGAGGCCATACGGTCGCTATAGAAAAACATGTAGATTTAAATTTTACAGTGTGTGAACCAAGGAAGTTGTACTTTAATTTAAAATGCCTTTAAAGATCTAATTGAGAGAGCCAACTTATCTGCAGTTGTTCCAGCTGTTCCAGTTGGTTAGTAGGACTATTTGAGAGGAGTCAACGGTGGTTTTCAAGAAGAAACTACTACTGGCTTTGATTTGATGTTTAATGGATTTCTTTTCTAGGTATATATATATATTTAAAATGTAACATAACATTTTTAATAGCAGTATATCCTTTTGTAAAGTGATACCGAGAAATTATACTTATGATGATGCTTGAATTATAATAATAATAATTTGATATCAGTTTAGTGACAAGGCATTTTATACTGAAATGTGCATTTGTGAAGACAATTTGCTTTACGATATTTACTAAGTATTTACAATATTTACCAGTATTTACTAAGTTATGGATTTTCACAATTTTACATTTACTTTTACATTTACATTTCTTTGAAGACAATTTGCTTTACAATTTGCACCAGTATTTACTAAGTTATGAATTTTCCCAATTTTACATTTACTGGGTTTCTTGCAACGATAAATGTTCACTAGAAATGCCATGGGTAGCAATAATAATAGCAGTAATAATAGTTGTAATAAATAATAAATGTTACTTGTTGCTTTGTTCTCATTTTCAGAATTCTTCTTCACCAGATCTGTGAGGAGATAACAGAAGAGAATTTCAAAACACTTCGATACCTCTGTACCGACATTTCAAAATCCTCGATGGAGAAAATCCACGATCCTCACGATTTGGTTCTAGCCTTGGAGAGGCTTGGTTTAGTAGGAGTAACTAAAGGAAACCTAAGCTACTTGAGACGTATATTAAATGATACTAATTTGGAAGAGTTGGTTGCTCGTGTCGATCGCTTTAGCAATGGATGTAAGTTCATCAGATCTGCGTATTGCAAAATACACTGTGAACAGAAAAATCCGTCCATAGATTTACTTCAGTAACAACTGTAAATTACTCAAGTTTAATCCAAACTAGAAGAATTTAGCGATTACAGATTTAATTTAACTCTATTTTAACTATAATTTATGTTCAGAATGGTAAGAAAATGTTTTATTTTGTTGCAGAAAACATAACCGTTTTCTCCTCTGCTAAGTGCATTTTGCAAGGAAGCTTTTTACAAATTTTGTCACTGACATTATTTTTTTAACAGGTACTGTTTATAATTTTAAATTCTGTTGGTACTATAGTTAATTTAATAATAATTTAATGGTTCCTTTTTTCTGTTCACAGTGTATAATTTATTGTATGTATGTGTATTGTATAATTTATGTGGCGACTTTAATAGGTATCTATTCTGAAACTCCCTAATTCATAGGTTCTTGGGAAACAAGTTTTGTAGCACATCTAACAGGCAGCAATAACCTTATTCTTTGGTTCTGTTCAGTTAAATTACAAAATAATAATAAAATTATAATTTGGATACATTTCTGAAGGTGAGGCCTGAATTTTTAAACGTGAAGATTCATTATAGCCATGGACAAATAGTAGATGAAGATGATACGATAATAATGATCATCTTTACTTCAGCTTAAAAAATTAATAATAACTATTCAGGCACTTTTGAGAGATTCGTTAAAGATAATGCACAAATATTTGACCATTCGTCTTCGATTTACCTTACCTTTCCTTCTTCTGTAACTGTAATTGTTGTCTTTGCTGGTGACAATTGTCGACTAAGCATCTTATTCCCAGGTGTCGCTTCTCCACTGTTGCAAGACGCTGCAGTTGCGGGTGGAACCCGAAAAGACTTTTTCAGAAGCTCAAGAAACCAGGATGTTACATCACCGGTGATGCATCAGACGTCAAATTCAAACGACCCAGTAGCTAACCTCTGTATAAATATGCAAAACACCATTATTTCTCAGCTAGACCAACTTCCATCGGAAAACGTTCACGAAGCTAGAGGTCGCCAGAGAGTGCAGCCACCTAGTGACCAGTTTCTTGGCGCTGTACCAAAAGCACGTTCTAAAGGATTCAGTCTTTCTGAAGTGCCTGAAGGACAACCAGAATTTGGCGTATGTGAAACAGAGCGTCTGGTTTGTAATGCGACAGTTGACACTCGGCAAGTCAAAGATGTTCTGCCGTCGTACAGCATGACCCATCATCCAAGAGGTAGTTACACAATTTCATTGCCTCCTGCTTTGTGTATTCTATTTTGATCTAATCTCCTGACTTCTATAGCGCCATTATAATGCAAAAGGCACCAGTCACAGTCAACGAAACAAAACCGTAGCCAAAAATCATTACCAGTGGAGAAACCTGGTTGAATTCCAGTAGATAATTTAACGGGAAACCTTATTCAAAAATTGTTAACTTTGGAGAAACTCTGTCAAACTCTTGACAGATCGTTTTAAGTGAAATCATATTCGAAAATTACTACCTTTGGAGAAATCCAGTCTAAATTCGATAGGTCAAAGAAACTAAGTCGGGCTATGTTTGATGAGCAAGCTGAAACAAGCAAATTTTAAACTTGGATATGAATGACATATATATATGTATATATATGTGTATATATGTATATATATATATATATATATATATATATATATATATATATATATATATAGCTGTGCTAGTTTTAGCTTCACACATACCCTGTGACTTCAAAAACTTCCATCCTGTTTTAGTGGCTTATGCTTGACCAATGAGCCGCTGCCCTTGAAAGTACAGTACTTTGCAATTTGTAACATTTTAGGGATCTGTTTGATTATTAACAACAAAAGTTTTCACAAAGTTGATGATCCAAACAGTCAACAACAGAAGGACCGAACTGGAACAGAAATAGACTGCAGTACGTTTTTTACCTCATTTATTTTTCTGTTTTCCTGTTTGAGAAATATACTGAGCTGTTCAAAGAGATTGTTCAAGGAGTCCATGTCCAAACGTCTGCAGTTCAAACAGGTCCTCAGTAAAAGTATCCTCAGTAAAAGTATCCTTATGAGGATAACAGTAAAAGTATCCTCAGTCAAAGTAACCTCAATAAAAGTTCAATGGACTCTAAATATCTAGAGGCATACTGGTACATAAAGTCTTGTCTTGTCTTGCCTTTAGCTTCGATCCGCATGTGATCATCCAGTGTTGAATTGTGTTTAGGTTGAGAGAAATTGGAAGGCAGCAGATTGGATGAATCAGGGTAAGATTTCATGGACAGCTGGTACTTCAGTTTTGAATGGGCCTTTATGCACGTATGCAATTTGAATAACGACAGAGAGAGCTGAAAAGGATGATGTCAGGAAATGTAGTGGGCAACAAAAAGAGGAAGGCCTTGAAGAGTATGGCTTGATGACATCAAGAGTGGGGTGCCAATCAAACGTCAACAGCTTGACCCTGACAGTGAAAAACAGAGAACTGTTGAATAAATTAATTGTTCAGTAGACACCTATGGGATTTCGATCCATTGTGAGTGAAGATTATGAAGATGAAACTTTCTTGATTTTCAGGGTTGCTGGAAAATGTTTTTGGCCAGAAACTGGACTTTAAGGTCGAAGTTTTCCATGACCTAAGCGATGCAGAGATCTGTGGTGCACTGGCGTTGACGGCTTCAAGTGATCACACAGACTATGACTGCTTTGTATGTTGCGTTCTTTCACATGGAGTAAACGGTGCCATCTATGGAGCGAATGGTAAACTAGTGGCAATAAAACAGATAACGTCCTACTTCAGACCTTCTAGCTGTCGCAGTCTCTGTGGCAAACCAAAGATGTTTTTCATCCAAGCTTGCCAGGGAAAAGAGAGGCAATGTGGTATGGAATCATTTGCATGTTAAATGGACTTCCTAAATGAATTATTTCTCTATTGTCTCAGATATGTCTGACTGTGTCTTTGCAGTATAGAATTGGATGTCTCTAAACTGACCTTGTCTTGACTTGTGTATGTATATATTTGTGTATTTGTGTATGTATGTATGCATGTATGTATGTATGGATGTATTTGTGTATGTATGTATGTATTTGTGTATGTATGTATGTATGTATGTGCGTGCGTGTGTTCTCTGATGTGGTCCTCCCAGATCTCTTCTATTAATAAAATAATACTACTACTACTAATAATAATAATATTAACAACAAAAACAATGGGGATCATTTCTATTTCGAGTAAATATTAAAAATAATAATAGGGGCTTACACCTAGCTTAACTTCAACGAAGATGAACCATTCCAGAAAAACGCTTCTAATAAATCGAAGGTAGCATTGATCCCTTGTGATTTTACAAAATGCTCTAAGATAACAAATTACATCTGAATAATAATAAAAATAATAATAATAATTAGCAAATTTAATAGGGCTGTTTTCTAATGCATCACTGTGTTACTTTATCTGTTTTATCTGTTACTTTATCTCTTCGAAGCTTCCTCTTGCTTCCTGTATCTGAGAATGTATGTATTCTAAGTTTGTTTGTTATTGATGGCAATAAAAAATGATTGATTGATTGATCTGTTTTATGTAGCACTAATGTACAGCTGGTTTGTTATTCTGTTGAAGCTAGCGACATAGTCGCAGATGGTCCAACAACAGCAGAAGGTGATGGAGTGATGCCAAAAGCCGAGAACGTCCCAGATGAGGCAGACATCCTTGTGGCTCTTGCCACGGTTCCCGGATATGTATCCTATCGCAGCAAATCGAAAGGATCCTGGTACATCACGACTTTGGTGAAAATGCTCGAAATGTATGCTGATCGGTAAGCAGCCTTGCATGCATACATACATACATATACACATGTACATACACTCACGCACATATATATATATGTACATAATACATACATACTCATATGCACACATACATACATACATACAGATTGATGGCTTTCATGTTGTAATGGTGGTGCTATACATCCAGTTGTGATAAATTAGAAGAAAGGGGAGTGTTTGGAACCTTTAATGTGATATGTAAGCGCTTTTGTGAACATGGTGTATTGGGTGATGCATGGGAATTTGAACTCAAAGATTAGCAGCAGTATGATTTGATTTGGCTTGCATGTCTGTATACAATATTGTGTGGGATATGCATTCCTGGACTTGTTCAGACAAGGGTTGAATGTATTTAGTAAGATATAACTGTCTCAGAGGTTGAAGTTTATTGCTGACCGCTGTAATTGTCGTGAATATAAATTGGAGAAACTGTTCATTAACATGTGATAATGGAAATGCTGATGCTCATGGAAAGAAGGAATTTAATACTAAGGGAAAAGAAAATTCGTGATTTTGTTTAGAAATCGGTCATGTTGCTTGATTAAGAGAGATTATAAGTAGTTTAAGGAATTAAACTGCAGCCTTAGGGAAGGGGCCGTGACGGAATGTAAGTATAATTCTGTGACTAAAATCTTTAATGAGAATAATTTGAGTATTTCAAGCTCTTTCAATTGAATATCATGCTTTGTTTTGTAGTTGTGACCTGTTGAGCATACTTACTCTTGTGAATGAAAAGATCAGTCAAGCTGAAGATGCCAGAAAGGGTATTGTCTGCAAACAGGTGGCTATGCCGATGACTACACTGCGAAAGAAAGTCTACTTCAACCTAAAGAAATAGTTGAATGCTCTAAGAAGCTGCTTGAAGGAAACTTCCGTTCACAAATGCATGTCATTGGACTGCACATTGCCCTGTGCAGGAATGTTACTCAATGTTGGCTTGATGAAAGTAGGTATTACATATGTACGTACGTAGGTATGAGATGGCCTGTGCGTGAGGATGCCGGTTCGCATACCGATATTTCAGAGATTAAAACTCCTGCAAGTACGGTCCATTCACGGGGACCTCAAATGGCGTGGTGCCCATTTGAACGGGCAGCAGTTGTGAAGGGTCTCCTCACCCAATCGGTTCATTGAAAAATGAGCAGGGTCGAGGCCAAATGGTTGCTATATGAAACCGTGTATATTTATGTATGTTTATATATATATATGTGGTGTGTGTGTATATATATGCTTGTGTATATATATATATATGTATGTTTGTATCTGAACATTTGTCAAATGCCTTCCAAGAATGTCACTAAGGTGCTGAAACATGGATGTCTAGCATATTTGCAAAAATTCATCTTCGATATCTTAGGTTATCAGCTGAGCATGTTTGCGAGTTGTCTTTGGTGGTTTTGTTCTACTTTTGAGTGGAAGACTGTCCCAGGAGTATGGAACAATGTGTGAGAAAGCACAGTATGTCCAAATCGCTGAACGAGAGGGCTGAACCAACACGCCCCCATGTCCTGGAGAGCGTAGTGTTTGTCGATCAGGCTGTCTCAGTACAGAAAATGAATGTTACAACATGACCTCATTATAAGGTGTTTCTTGATACGACCCCCTGAAACAGCTTTATGACGAGTTTCTACTTACAGTGTCTTACAATTTCAAAGGAGAATTATGAAGAGGTGCCAGTTATCATTAGTAGCAGCAGAAATGAGCTGGCGTATGAGAATAGTGAAGATTTTTAAGCTGATTATGGATTTGTTAAGATGTATTATTAGGCCTGATGTTAAATTATGCAGCATTTGTTAGTTTTTTACTGACTGTTACTTTGAAAGGTGAGAAGTTAACTGCAGATGAGAAGTTAAACTGCAGATCCTGTTATGTAGGCTACTTTTTCCTCACTTGAGACTTAGAAATTCATCCTTAGTTGACTTATGGCCCATAGAAAGGAAATGAGCTTTTCTGCTACCCTGGCCGTTGGAGATTGCTCCTCGATGTTGATATATAACATTGGTTCAACATTTTTCTAATGTGAACTGTTGATGCTTGAATTTGCATTTACGAATAAAAACATGGACAATTTACTTGTGAATTTTTACGAACAGTAAGCATTAATAAACAAAAAACGCAACTTTTATCTTATGAGTTTGGAAAACTAAATAATATAGTGTTAATTTTAGTCTCATGTATTCCTGACCTGCCTCGGTTTATGTTGATCAAGTCTGTTCCAACCGCGTTACCTGTTCCAGCCAAAGGGTTTCCGGCGTTGCTTTCTTCAGTCATTTGGGTTGCACAAACAAGGATGTTGGCACGGGTTTGGAGTGGGGGGGGGGGAATTGAAGAGTGGATCCCAAAGGGGAGCAAAAAAGATTTGAACTTTTGAATTGTTCTGACTTAGTCAACCAACCGTTGCAAGTCATGAAAAGTTCCGGTGATATGCATAATTTTAGGGGTATGGTAATACCCGTGCTCCCACTTTTTGGACTGGAAAGTACCGTAAGGCCATCTTTTCATAACGTCAGTAAACAATTCCTATTAAGTCTAGTATCTGCTTGACATGTATACTCCAATGACTTCATACAGTTAGTGAAACAGTAGGCCCTAATTATGCAAATGGAGAAAGGATGGGAAGAAATTAGTACCCTCAGTCTTTAACCAACACTACATCTCTGGTTCAATGCCTTTTTCGTCGATGATTTTCGTGACTTTCCGAGTCATCAGACGCACGCGCGTACATACTCTTGAACTACCTACTACTTTTCACACTATTTTGGGCGGATGAATTTTTCCATCCCAGCACCCAGCAGACCTCTCGGGCTTATAGTCCATCCGGAAAAACAGGCAAGTTTGTTGAGAGGGGCAAAAACATTCTGCCCCACTTTACGAGTGCGGGAAATGTACATAATTGTAAATGTACACGTTTTCTATAGCGACCGTAAGGCCTCAGTCCTTCTCGTTTTTCAGTGATAGTCGTAATTGAGTTTGGATTACATTTAAACGACGGAGAAACTATATAGGACATGTGTTGAACATAATTAATCATCAATAACGTCTTAATGTGTGAACAGCCTAAAGGTTTATAAGTAATGACGCAAGTCGAAACTCCGAAAAATCCAAGTCAATGCGCTATAAAACATGGCACGAACTCTTGGCGCCATCTATTGATCGCACTACATTCTCCGGAAAATTTGATTTGTTGCTTGGAAACATGTCTAAATCAAAAGTTGAAAGCGGTTCAGAAGTAAGAATTGAATCAAGGTTATGTTATTACGATTGCGATGTTTGTATATGGGAATTATAAATTACTGATTCCTGCACCATCAGCTCTGACTAGTCTTGCCGTTTGGCCGTCATCATGGCTTCTTGGGATTGAAACGGTAGTGCTAGTTGGTGCTGAAACTAACCGAACAACCAGGGCACTGCGGTTAATTTATATGAAGTTAATTAAAGAATTCAGTTTGAATCATAACTGCTAATGTTTTGAGTTTCAAAGACTGCAAGATGGGCCTGTTTAGTTGGGATTAGTTTGCTAACTTGAGATGTGTAAAGTGCAATGGTTCTAACAGCTCAAGTCTTTTGAGCCACTTAAAACTCATAATTAACAGTTTAGGCTATTTTACTGTGTTACAGCATTTGTGGTTATCTACTGCTCCTAATTTATTGACTATATTTTCAGTTGCTTGCACGACTGTGTCAAAAACCGTCACTTGCACAACTAGAACCAGAGCTTTTTCCAAGCGGGGTTGAGCCAAGAACCGTGATTGAACTGTATGGAGAGGAAGGGAGTGGCAAAACACAGTATCTTGTTCACATCATCGCCAATGCCATTTTGCCACCATCTCTGAATGGTGCATTTGTCGGAGGATTGGGTGTTAGCGTTGTGCTAATTGATAACGACTACAGCTTCAATCTTCTGCGGCTTATTTCCATTCTGGAACTGCGTATTTCTTCTGCCAGCATTTCGCCCGTCAAACAGTCGGCAAACTTTCACAACAATTTTGTGAAAGCGGTTTCAGATGCACCTTGTGCTGATGTTGAAAATGCTGATGCAGTCAGTCATCATTCTTCGAAAAAGCCCAGGATTTCTGAGAACACTGAGCCCTGTTTTTCACCGCAGTTGCTCCGGTCCACTACACAACCATCTGAAAATATCACTTCTCAAACACAGAACGCAGAATTGGTAAATGAACTGGACTTTGAACATTGTGTCAAGGAGTGCCTGAAACGTTTGCATGTAGTGCACTGCAATTCCAGTTCACAGCTTTTCATAACGCTTCACGCACTTGAGACGGTTCTCGCCAACAGGTCGGAAATCTGTCTCCTTGCGATTGACAGTATTTCATCTTTCTTTTGGCTGGACAAGTTTAATGGTACAGATAACAATCTCGGTCTTGTTGCCGAGATTCTCCGGAAGCTTGCCGATACTTACAGTCTTGTGGTTTTTGCAACTAAATCATCTGCTTGTTTTCAGCGACTGCACAAGAAAGAAATGGCAGATCACGCCAGCCATAAAGACGAACATAGAGAATATCTGTGCAAGGCTTGGCAGAAAGTAGTTTCGTCGAGGATTATTTTTTCCAAGGATTCTTCCGGAGAACTTGATTTGGGAAATTCGCATGTATTTTGTGCCAGTTTTGCGGGTAGAGAACACAAACATTTCACCATTGATGACAGGGGTGTAAGGTTTCCAAGTTCTTTGGCAGCCCAAACAAACATGCATTCCTTATAAAGAAAAAACACATTCCT
Organism: Norana najaformis; assembly: GCA_964023275.1. NCBI lineage: Eukaryota > Metazoa > Annelida > Clitellata > Crassiclitellata > Hormogastridae > Norana > Norana najaformis. The sequence goes on from OZ029913.1 coordinate 61,095,670, forward strand.
GTTTCCTTTTGTTAAATTTGTTAAAGAAACTATATAACTAGCTTCTAAACGGCTTACTGAACGTACAGTCTCAGTCTTGGAGAATTAAAACCAGGTCTTTTATAAATAGCTATAGGTTAAGAAGCTGATTGGAGAATTTTCATTTGTCTAAGTACAACTTTTGGCATAAATAACTTATGTTAACTCTAGGAAACGGTATACAAATGCATATGTTGTTGGCATATGTTTATTGCTGAAGCTTATGGTTGGTATGATTCCACCACGCTACCATCACCACGTGAGCCTAATATTAAGCCAGCTTGGCCTATGTAAACGTGTGTTTATTTCAAGTGTTGGCTGGCTTTATGTAAGTACTAATACACTTGACTATTGACCGGGTGATGTAATGGATCCAGACATTCACAAAGGCTGTAGAAGCAAGCAATATTGCTTCTCCCCAACTCCGGTGGGTTCATGACCGGATTACCTTGGATCCACCCAAATTCAGATGGGGCTTAGCCGGACTGCCAGCCCCGGCTCCGCCTCTGACTGGGGTACAAACCTTAACCATCGTTGAACACACGATTCACGCCAGTTCTTCTTGAATCGCGGTCGTCTATTCGAAATTCGAATATGGCCGCATATGGTGTTTACTTTCTTAGATCGACTTTCGTTGAGAAATTGCAGTCTGTGTGTTCCATTGATCAGAGTTGTTTGTAAAGAGAAGTGTTCGTTATTCGTTTTGTTGACGTAGTCAATAAACACTATCTTCTGTGCTACAACCTGCGTCGACTACCCTATGTACGTCATTATAAGCACACAAGGGGCTATCGATAGCGTATGGGTAGCCTAAAAGGTACGCTGTCTATATACCCCTACGCCGTAGTTGTCGCCCATTAGTCTTGCCCAATGGTCATGCATTTGAGCTTAAAAGCCAGGCTATCGTTAAAAGCTAAAAGGTGCACGGGTTATTTCATACAAACGTGTACAAACTGCATGGATTTCATCGTTAAACCTGCAACTAACTAGACAACTCCTACGTATGTGTAGTCTACAGGAATTCCTGTAGACCTAACTACAGTCGCTTAAGATATAAGCTTCGGCCTGTAATATCGCCATGGAATATTATCAGGAATTAAATTGCCTTGTTCAATGTACGAGCTCGTCTTGTACCAGTTGATAACACCAACTTGGGCCTAATCTACGGTCGATCGTCGTGTAGGCCTACAAAAAGTGTAAGTGCTTCCGAATCGTTGTTTTCGACTCGTCGACTGCTTACGAACTACAGCACTCTAATCTCTACATTATTATTATAAAAGTCGTGCTACCAGGTCAAATGAGGTAATAGCCTTACACAAAGCTGCTTTTACACCGATATTCGACACTCGTCAGCTTGGTTTTATACCGGTTTTCGACACTCGTCAACTTGGTTTTACACCGGTTTTCGACACTCGCCAGTTTGCATGGACTTAAAAGGAACTGCATGCATGAAAAGCATAGGCCTAATAGGGCCTATTATCAGCAATTTTCGACGCTGCTGATCTCGTATCTCACACGGTGGTTACAGCAACACGCGATGAAGTTAAAAACAACCCACTACTAAAACAAAAGTTAATTTGAATGAGAACTGAATATTCGTAGGATTAATTGTCACGTAAGTCCTCATCGTCTTTCCAAAATATACCGAACACAAAGAGCAAAGCAATGTTCATAACCGACATGGAACCGAATCGGTATCAACGGACGCCGTATGTTGTTAACATTTCGACAATAAAATTCTCGTCAGTTGGCGTACAACACGTTGAATGTTTCCGCCCGTACGTCACAGCAATTCGTCCACAGACTGTATCTCGTTTAGCTTCAGAGAAGCCCAACAGACCAAAGTCTTTGGAAAGGCACAGCAAGGCCCTGCAATGCAGTTACACACAGCTTCCTCATCGCGATGTTGAACATTCCGAGCTGAGCGTCAGAGGAACAGCAAAGATCATACAACAGAAGGCTAATCTGAAACGATATCCCACGGTCTTGGGTATCACCTCGAACGAGCAAAGATTGACCACCTCGCTCAGGGAATCCTCCAATGTGCCGTGACCAGTTATCGACTGCACCTTCATAATTCGGGACCAAGTATGAGCAACCACAATTGACTCCTACTACCAACTCCTTTCAATAGTGTTGCATCGACCGAAGACTCGGTTGCCTCTTCTGCTGTATCTGACTGGCGAGCCCACATGGTACATTTCATCAAACAAATGGACAGATGGAGCCGAAGATCAAGATCAGCAATTCCCTCTTTCGAATACACAACTATCTTTCCTACCTCAGAAAGTGGACTATGAGCTCCATGCGTGGCCCAGCAAAAACCTGCGACTATGAGTCTAGTACAGCCAAATTCAACTTCCACCAAACTCCAGTCACAACAAGACAGGACTTTTTGACATTCATGGGAAAAACATGAACAACGAGACTACATTTTCAGAGTCCAGGAAAACCCTTTGAATAAGAACTCTGGTCAAAGAGTGAACAACAATTATCAAAGTTGTAAAGCCACCTGCAATTCGTACACATAAACTCCATCTGCAGTGATTAGTTGAAACAATTTTATATTTAATGTTCTGCATTCCAAGTCAAAATATGCCATAAATGTTAACTGGTGCAACTGTTAAAACTCACAAGTATAGTAAGGAAGGAAATATATGTAGTGCAAAACATTTACCATAACGGCCATGTTCGTTTCGCTCATTGTTCACCATCACTGGCTTGCAGCATAAATTCTCATCATGGACCTGCTTCAAGTTAGCAACAATTTGGTCTGGTGGCAGTTGTCTGCCTGATTATTTTAAAATAATTGAGACATTTTTTTCTTGCGGATAGACTGACCTCTCTGGATATTGACCTGATTGCGGCTTGGCTTTGGTGTACCATCGCTTAATGCCTTGTGCATTAGACACCAGCAAATAAGAAGTTACTGATTACTATTATTATTATTATCATTCAATCAAATCTAAGAAAATGAAAATGAAGCAACACACGTCTTAGTATTCTTTGTTTATAGGATAAACGTGAGACAAATATTTTGCTAACCAAAAGTCAGTAAAGCTCAGTCAAGCAGGAAATTTCTGCTGGGGCAACGACGGAGGCTTGCTGCGGAAATGACAACTAGCTAACGGGGCACATTTCCATATCACCCTCTTTGCTGTTCTTCAGCTTCTGCAACTCGTTGCGTACTTGCTGTTCAAACTCAAGAACTTCTGAAGGCTTTTTATACTACAAGAATAATACAATCAGGTGACAAAACTTAAAACTGCTAATCAGTTAAAAACCTAAAACCCCATACCCTGCTAGCTGACAACTGCTTTTTTATGACGCTTTGGAATTTACTGTCTAGTTCAAGCGCGAGCTAAAGGAATGCTGGTTGGTTTGGTTTACTGTCCAACTCTTTAGCATTATAATAATTTAGACATCTTTCTCTTGTAACTTAAATCTACAGCTAGAGAATCAGTAGGTAAGACAAACAAGTGCTTCTTAAGCCCACACTTGAACAATTCAATTGAATCAATCAATTCAGTCAATTCCAAAGCTTCTAAAAAAAGAGCAACCGTCAGTTCTGTAATCGTAATCATAAACTCAAGATTTCTACAGAACCCAACGACAGCTAAGTCATAGGAATAAGCTTATTCACAGGCGCTCAGTCAAAACAAAATTGAAAGGCAAGAAGAGCGGTTCCAGATCAAGATCCAAGAATCAGGCAGGCAAGCAGTCAGATAGCTACGGTGGATGGTGTTTGGAATTGGATCTGCCTGATAGATAAGATGAAAAAGAGGAATCAGGATTGGATTTGTGGAGAAAAGTGTTTTCAGTTTTGAGTGGAAGACGAGCGCAGAGATTTCAAGGGATGAAGTGATGGTGGGTTCGTATGATGGATCAGCCAATTAATTTGTGGTGTTGTTAGTCACTGTAGGTTCCAGTGGCACACTAGAAATGTGGTGTAGTGTTGTGTTGTATTGTAATGTAACGTAGTACTCTCAAAAGCATCAACTGAGGTACAAACCGTTACAATGAGAGTGTTGTTCGCATGTGCGATAGAGATGTTTGATTGGACGAGTTTCAGCTTCAATCGAACCATGTCAGGAATCTGGAATTTTTTGTAGTACCTGAAATTACATTAATCACATCCTAATTAATTAATTAATTAATTCATAATCAACAATTGCGTAACTTCCATTGCTACTTTACAGAATGCCCTAAAAGTCAAGTACTTACTCAATAATCACAGCATCAACCCTTAACAGGACGGGAATCAAATAGCTGTGTTGGTTTTATTGTCTGACCAATTCATTACTTACTTACTTACTTACCTGGATTCTATGTATGTGGAAGATATTGACAATAGCGAATTTTTCCATCTACTTGAGCATTATTTGCCTATGATCGTAACATTCATAAAATCTACTAAACTCTGAATATGGCATCAACAGGATAGTAATCAAATATGTGCATTCTGCAAATGTAAGGTATTCACAAAGGAGACCTATCCAGACACTTGAGCAATACTCAATTATGGATAATCTCCATATCATAAAATTCCCTAAAAATTAGACAGTTGGTCAATAATCAACTCGCTAATTACTCGCTAATTAATCAACAGATAGGAATCAATTAGTTGGGTTCTGGGGGTGCAAAAGCCAATCAAATAAAACACACTTTTTATTGGAAGTTCGAATGATGATGCAATCAGACTCATCGCTCACACTGACATCGTATGTTTCGAGAGGATACGGAAGATTTCTGATTCGCCATTCAAACAATTTTTTTGTGTCTTTACGTGTAAATATTGGCTGAAAAATAACAGAAACACACATTTAATAATATATATTTATGTAAAATTTAATGCCAAGACTTGCATTAGGCACTAAAAGCTAAGAGCAAAATAACATCTGTATTTTTTGTCTATGCATGATATGAGCAGTGCTTTTATGAGGTACTGAAAAGGTGCTATGCAAGTGCCATGATACATACATGCACCTATTATCAGCACTTGAAAACTCTTCTCTTTTGCCAAGGTTGGGTGGGGAGTGTTTCTAAGCAGATATCTTGAAAAAGAGCTACACAAATTTACTCTATTTTCGAACAAAGATAGCAAATAAAAACTGCTGCTACGAGTTACAAGATATTTTTATGAGTTAACATATGCGTTAACTGATTTATTAATTAATTAAAATAGTTATGCTAATTACATTACTGAATAAAATGATGTATTCACAATAAAGTGACCTCTGCATGACTCCTACTCTGGCCTCTGCATGACTCCTACTCTGGCCTCTGCATGACTTTGTCCTGACTCTCAACATTCTTCTTTACCTCAGATTCAGATTTCCTGATTTTACTGACTCAAGTGCACTTTAAATAAGAAATGAATAAAACTAGTTACACTGGAAGAGCTTTCAACGATTCCTTCAGAATCTAAATTCGGACGTTGAGTGTCCTGACCCACTTCAAATTCCCACTTTCCCACGCCTCCAGCCATCGGTTTGACTTTGAGTTTTCTTACTGACAACACCCACAAAACACATACATGTTACAGACAACATTTATAATCGAATCCAAATGAAACTGAACGTCACCAAGGTTGCACAATGGCAGATGGCTAATGCATCATTTCAATTTGGCTTAAGACTTACCAGCTTCAGTTTCTACTCCCTAGGCTATCTTTTGGTTTCCCTGGACTGACCAGATGCAACATACCAGATGCAACATATCAGATGGAACATACCAGGTGGAACATACCAGATGGACCATACCAGGTGGAACATACCAGATGGAACATACCAGGTGGAACATAATAGGTGGAACATACCAGATGGAACATACCAGATGGAACATACCAGATGGAACATACCAGATGGAACATACCAGATGGACCATACCAGGTGGAACATACCAGGTGGACCATACCAGGTGGAACATACCAGGTGGAACATACCAGATGGAACATACCAGATGGAACGTACCAGATTGCAGACAGATCTTGATTCACGCATATTGCAACAGTGTTAAAGTATCTATAAGACGAGCTACATCCCTCTCCATTTCTGTTCTAAGAACCAATACAACCTACTTCAACACACAACAATTCTGCAAATAACTAAAACAAAACAGTACTAGTTCTTAAGTACTAGTTCTTAAGTACTAGTTCTTAAGTACTAGTTCTTAAGTACTAGTTCTTAAGTTCTCTGCCTGCCTGGCCGCCTGATTCTTGGAATTTGACCTGGAACAGAACCCTCCTTGCCTATCAATTTTGTTTTCACTGAGCACCTGTGCATAAGCTGGTTCCCGCCACTTAGCTTTTGTTGAGTGCTGTAGAAATCTCGAGATTACTATTACGATTACCTCAGTTTTTTAACCATTGTACAGATGCACACAATATGGTGTTTTGCCAACACATTCAGCAATCCAAAAAGAGTGCATTTAGAAGTACCTTCCAGAATGGCGTCAGAAACTGGTACAGTATAAGATCCGATTTATAAATGTAAACGTACATGTTTTTCTATTACGACCATATGAGCTCGACTCTGTTCATTTCCCAGTGAACTGACCGGATGAGATCCTTCGCCACTGCTGCTCGTTTGAATGGGTGCCATGCCATTTAAGGTCCTCATGTACGGACTGTGCTAGCCCAAAACCAGCTTTTTACTTCTATGCTACTCCTTCATTCTTGAGGACCCATTCCTACCTTACGTAAAAAATTAATCACGATTAAAGTAACTCTCGAGAAGTGCTATACAAATATTGTGTTTAAATTACAATAAAAGCCGAATAAAATAAGGAAGAGTATGGTAACTTATGTTTACCCATCAGGTCGCACGTATTAAGATCATATTCTTCAACCATTTCAGAGCCATTCGTAAATGTGTAGTGAATCTTTCTCCTGCCTGCAATAATACCGCAACCATTAAAGTAAATGAATTCGATTTCCAGCGATAAACATTGTTACGTATGTTTCATATTTTAATTCATAGTGAATAATACATTACGCTCTTACGTTTCTAATGATAGCAGATTACGCTAAAATGAGATTTCACCATAAATGATATTATTCAGTGGGAATTAAATTCGCAGTTCAAACAAACGTTCAAATCGAAAAATACATCAACGATAAACTTGTGTATGCAGCGAATCCATAGCAACGAATTTTAGCACAAGTTTCAGAGAAAATAACTTCACATAATCGATGAGTAAAAGCATAATGATCTTCGACTCACAAAATAAAACAACGAAAGAAATATATTACATAACCATTTAGAACAACGCATGTTTTCTGAGCCGATTTTAACAGATCACTCCAAGAATTGGCAGCAGCCATTTTAGAAAACTGCACAACATGCGCACAGCATTTAACTAAAGGGTACACAGACAGCATGTAAAAGGACACCAAAAAAAGATTATAATCTATAATATATGCCATTCAGAGAATTTTATAAAGCAGCTTTATGAGACGTCGTCTGATTTTAAAAACCGGTACTAAAATTTTTGCAAATTTAAAAATAATTAAGTTTATTAAGTGTACTGAAAGAAGAGTTTGCTTGTGAGTCCTGCGCATCAAGGGTCGCTGGCGAACACAAGTCTCCTTTCAGGATATGGAGGCTTTATCTTCGGGGCACTTTATGCCTTTAACAGCACGCGGGTTCGTGAATGGATCAGTCCGACCGTACAGAAACGTAACACCGATTCTTTCTTTCACACTTATATTACAACTATGTACACCGTTATATACAACAAATTCAGCAAAATCAGAGTCTATGATTCGCATCGGCCTATTAGTCTAGCGAGGTCCGTTTAAGAGATACAGGTTTATTATTTTTCTTCTGTTCTCCGGAACCTAACGTCTCTTTCGACCGTTGTTTCGCGAATGCCTTCTTCGCTTCGCACCCTTCATTAACTTTCCCCTTCATCTGTCAATCATCCAACTTCTCCATTTCGCCATCCGATCAGCATCCCTCTATTCCGCCTGTCTCTCTCTCTCTCTCTCTCGTTCTCTCTCTCTCCCTCACACACACACACACACACACACACACACACACTCTCTCTCTCTCTCTCTCTCTTGTACTTCCAATTGTCTATCACGGGCGTCCTATCCGCCTCTCGTTAATGACATCCTCGCCTAACTATTCTCCAGTGTTCCATGCAAATTAATTACACAAACACAATAGCTAAATTATCGGACGTAATACAATCTACAATTTGCAAAACCCTAAAATCCTCATTGTTTTTACAACTTTTCACTGCATTAAGATTTGACTCTCGGGCATGTGGTGTGAAGTCGACATAGGTTGCATTATGGAACGACTGTGAATAAGCTGATTCCCACAACTTAGCTTTCTTCAGGCGCTGCAGAAATTTGGAGTTTACAATTACGATTAAGCCTATATATATGTATATAAATATATGGTATTATACATAAATTATATAACATATATTAGGCCTATCGATGTTAAATTCACCAAATGTAACACAAAGCAACAGACAGACAGACAGACAGAGAAGTTCATCATAGGGTATGATATTTAATGAAAATCGAAGAACAGTCCCTTTACCGAGACCCCGGAGGAGAGGCAGCCACGAGTACAAAATGATACCAAATGCATTTTTCTTAGACCCCGAACTAGACAGCGGGTGGCCTGTCCTTTCCCTCCCCGCCCTATCGTCTCACCGACGGTGTACGGCCAATGTACTCATTTTTATAGTTAAGTTCGGTACGGGTCACATGCGAAATAAGTTTATGAACTTATGGTTCCGTTGGTTGCTCAAGTCTGCAGTGATTTAAACTTCAGATCGATGGGTTAACAGTCCTACACTCTAACCACTAGACTTTAACGCACTCAAACTACACACATAGACGAAGTCAATGTCCTTCTGACATTCATATAATCAACACAATAGCTAAAATTATGATCTATTAACAGCGGATGCTTGTTTTGCTTTAGCTGTTTTTTCTCGCTACACTGTACTTATAAGGCAAAGAAGTTATAGGAGTCAAGTGGAATTTTATTGAAAGGACAATTCAACAATCGGCTTTCCATATTTATTCTCACGGCCAATAGCGAACTGCTAGGCCTTTACGCTTCGCTGACGCTTTACGAACTTAGGCTTCCGTTGCATGTACTTAAGTGGATTCAGGCGCAGTAGTGGCCCACTTTCGACAAAGGTAAACATCGTTACACGTAGATCGTTGGCTGTCATACTTTGAAAATTAAGTGCAGTAAATTATTTGTAGTTCGGAAACAGTGAAGAGATCTTGCGCTATATAAACTCGAAGAGAAGGTAGGCGGAGTATACATCATAAAAATATTAAAAGTATGTTTGTCGGCTGATTATGACATTATGAGATCACATAAATATAGATTGTTATGATCATTTGATTCTTGTGGACGTGATTGGAACGAAAATTAGCCTGTGGGAGCGTGAGCGCGTGCGTGTGTACGTGCGTGCGTTTGTGTGTGTGTGTGGGTGTGTGCGTGTGTGTTTATGATAATATATCTGATATATCATCATCATAGTCGTCGTCATCATAATCATAATCAACGTCAATCATCGCCAGTTCTTGACGCAATCGCATACCATCATATTACCTTACCAAGCTTAACTTACCTTAGAATATATTACCTAACCTTACTTTACCTTACATTGGAACTTACCTTCTGTTACTTTACCTCATAACCTACCTTAACTTACTTTGCCTAACCTTATGACTTATCTTACTTTACCTTACCTTTACCTTACCTTTCCTTACCTCTTCTTTGCAAGCTTTACCTTTCCTGATCTTACTATCATACCTTTTGACTTACCTTACCTTACTTTACACCTATGGCGACACACTGCTCCTCTGGTAATTTTGCCGTCATGTCTGCGCCTCAGCCGACAGATCCTTCAACCATATATGACTGTGCACATATATGTAATGATGATGATGATGATGGTAATGATACTACTACTGCTACTACTACTACCACTACTACTACTACTACTACTACTACTACTACTACTAATAATAATAATAATAAATGTAACCACTGTGTATCTGAGTATTTATATAGCGCCGCTTAGTCTCTTACGAAGGCACTGGAACATGGCTACTTCACTGCTCTTGAAAGGTGCGTCAAAAGTTTGCTTGAAAAACTCCCTGAAACTATCGAACTTCGAGGAACATCTTCTTTTGCCTCCCCAATTCCAAACGCCATCCACCGTAACCGTCTGACTGGCTGTCTGCCTGCCTGACTCTTGGAAATTGACCGATTCTAACCCTTCTGCTTATCGATTTTGTTTTGACTAAGCGCCTGTGAATAAACTGATTCCCGCGACTTAGCTTTTGGAAATCTCGAGCTTACGAATACGATTCTGCGAATCGAATGCCTCTTTAAACTCAATAAAATCCACTGATCAATAAAATCCACTGATCAATAACAATAAAATCAATAAAATCCACTGACTAATAACATCAATAAAATCCACTGATCAATAAAATCAATAAAATTACAGACTGTGGAAGCAGCTGCATAATTAACATAAGGACCTAAGTGAACAAATGTTGATTCTACGTTGATTCTAAGATGTGGAAAAAAACAACTTCATCCAGTGTATTAATTTTAAGCAGCTTTATTATATGGGTGGTTCATTTGTAGTAAGTTACACTGTAAACGTAAACATGCTTTACGTGTTAGGCCTAATACAGTTTAGCAAAAATATGTATTAGGACCCAGTATTAGTTTTAACAATTTCAATAGTCACTTGTAATTTCGGCAGTCACTTCTTCCTGTTATCTCTCTTTATGCGCCAATCCCAAACACCACCCACCGTAGCTGCCACGCTGTCCCTCTTCCTGACTTGAATCTTGACCTGGAACCGAACCCTTTTGCCTATCGATTTTGTTTTGACTGAGCGCCTGCGAATAAGTTGGTCCCGTGGCGTGACTTTCGCTGGGCGCTGTAGAAATCTCGAGATTACGATTACGCTAAGCCTGTAACTCATTTCATTTTGTTTAGTGGCATCCGCACTTACGTCAGTGAATGAGCTGTATGAATCTTGTGTTTACGATTACGATACGATTACGCTCTTATCGTTGTCATAACTGCACTTACGCGAGTATATTTCGCAACAACATCGTAAACGCTCACTTATGACAAAGTAATATTACAGTGCAATCAACTCTTGGGCCGTCGCTTAGATCTTATGACATCTCGACTTTATGTTCTTATGTCCTTATGACATCTTGACTTTATGTGGCATTTTGACCTTTAATATTGTCATGCAGACGGTTCTTGCGCTGTAGCTTAGATCTTATACTTACTGCCTGCAGGCAGACTGTTGGATCTTTACCTGGAACCGAATCCTTCTTGCCTATCGATTTTGTTTTGACTAAGCGCCTGTGAATGAGCTGGTTCCAACGACTTAACTTTCGTTGGGCGCTGCAGAAATCTCGAGTTTACGATGACGATAAGTACCAGCTCTTAAGTACTAGTTTTAAAGTATGAGTTCTGAAGTACTAGTTCTTGAGTACTGCACAAAATAACGAGAGTATGAAAAATATTATTAATAACAAAACTAAATATAATAAGGTGTGCCTCAGTTTCTTATCCAATGCAGATGCACTCAAGACTCGCTGTCGTTGGGCGATTATGACCTTATGACTTTATGCCCTTGTGACCTTATGAAAAATTTGTAATGCATTATTTCGCTGTCACTATGACCTTATGACCTTATGGTTCACGTGTAACTCGGTGCATAATAGAAAACACTCGAACATAGAATTGTTATTTTGTAGAATTATTTTTGTTTCGCCCACGGTTACTCGAAAGACGATCGTGGAAAATATTCACTCGTTATTCGACTATTAATAAATTTCGGCGTTCAATAGCGGTATTATCAGATGTACTCAACCGCACAGAAATTTGTCATGAATCGGCCTACGTAACGCATACGATACAGGCCTACGGGTATACAGGCCCATATTCCGCATAGGCCTTAGTAGTGTATGCGTCACGCTGTTTCAACTGCGAATCATGTTATAGGCCTAACGCATCTTAAATGGCATAGCACCCATTCAAACGGGCAGCGGCGGTGACGGATCTCACCCGATCAATTCATTGCAAAATGAGCAAGTTCGAAGCCATACTGTCGCTAATGGAAAACGTGTACATTTACATTAAGTTTGAAGATCAAAAAGCAAAATTTTTATGTCTATCGCAGCCTATAATATTGCACTAAGCAATCGAATTCTCAGTCGTATAGGCCTACACTCCAAAAATTCTCGGTTATTGCGTTCGTCAAGGCGCCTCTGTGCGTGAGGATGCCGGTTCGCATACCGATAGTGGCTATATTTAAGAGATTTAAATCTCGTTCTAGCACAGTCCGTACACGGGGACCTAAAATGGCGTGGCACCCGTTCAAACGGGCAGTGGTGGTGAAGGATCTCACCCGATCAATTCATTACAAAATGAGGAGGGTTGATGACATACAGTCGCTATATAAAACCGAGTACTTTTACACTTTACACGACCAAAAATGGATTGACAAGTGCGATGCTTTTGTTGGGGATTGCGTGATCGCTGCACGCTATCTGCTTCAAAGGGGAATGAACTGCATTTACAAGTTGTAGCCTAGGCCTAATATGATAAAGGGCCTGTATGCCCACATACCCTAAGGGTAAACAGGGCCGCATACTCGCATTTGATCAAAATACGTTATTAGTTTTAACGTGTGTATACACAGCTGATAATTTTAGAAGTTGTATAGGCCTACGTCTGTAGACCGATAGCCCTACAGTTTGTGTCGCATTTATTACACATAAGAAATTTACAGGCTTACAGTACATTTTGAGGTATGCCGTGATCGGTCATTCAGTATGATATGTAAGGTCTACGTCCTACTATCCCGAGTCCTCCCATTATCTACCCTGCAGATCCAATAACAAACCACCCACGGTATAGCTGCCCGCTTGCCTACCTACCCGCCTGCCTGCCTGCCCGCCTGCCTGCCTGCCTTGGATCTTGAATTGGAACCGCTCTTCTTGCCTATCGATTTTGTCTTGACTGAGCGCCTGTGAATAAGCTGGTTCCCGCGACTTAGCTTTCGTTAGGCGCTGCAGAAATCTCGAGCTTACGATTACTAATTAATACTACTACATTTTAGGCGCTTCACAAATAAAATATAATGGTATCGCCGATCGCAGACTCATTCATGCAGAGGTATGCGGACTCCAATCAGCAAGAGAGAAGGCCCAGATATAAATGTGTCTGCATGGAAGAATCCAGAGTTGAGTTCTGTGGCCCCCTTCGGTTGCAATGGTCTGGAAAAATACAGCAAACAATAGACCAGTTAAAGCGATTGCTAGTGTGGATTTTTACTTTAATTTCGTTATCCACATAATGTTGGCCCTACTACATTGGCTTCGGCCGAACCAGCTCCCAGTCCGCGTGGGAGTCGTTGGCTGATGATATCCGTGAATACGGGCAGCCTGCTTATACCGAAATTTTCAGAAAATGACGCCAACCTCCTAGGCTAGATACGGATGTTTATGAATAACACTTATGAGGCAATGGAAGGCTTTAGCATATAGCTAGCCTGTTTTGAATGAATGAATGAATGAATGAATGAATGAATGAATGAATGAATGAATTTTAAGAGATTAACATGCCAGGCATTTTTTTAAAATTTCAATGAGAGGCACGTTTTAATAAAAGCAAGACTGTTGGACTGCGGGGCACCTTCAACGAACCACCTTCACAATCTGTACTCCTCGAATACAGGAAATGGGTCTCCGTTGAATGCACCGTCTTGTCCTATTTACTTAGGCCACAAGGGGTGGCGTGGGATAGGCCTGTATGATTTAAGACATGATTGCTTTAATAACATTATAAACAATTTCAACAATAAAGCTATAAAAACATATTAGTATGATTTAAACTGTAAATGCTCTAGCTCTACAAAGGACGGAGATAAACTCCTTCGGTGTTATGCAAATATAAGTAACGGCTTAGGCCTAAACAAACAGTACTTAGAATACGAATATATAAGCCTCCTGTATATTATTAGAAAGGCCTAGGGTGTGTACTATAGCCTAAGTAAATACGGTTAATAATGCGTATATTTATATCTACGCTGTACAGAGTAAGCAGTTTAGATAAGCAATTCTAGACACACGTGGCGTCGCAAAATATAATAACCCACTGGGACGTTGCGCGAATTTGTACATTGGCTTATATAAGCAGTTGTTACGTTCCATTAACATCGCATCATCGTTGTGAGGTTTGTGTTGGTGGCTGGTCATTGCAGAAGCTCATTTGCAACGCAGCTTTTTTCCTACATCAAGAGTTTGAATTGGTTACATTACAGAGACAGTTTCCTTGCCGTTATCGAGTCACAAAAAAGTGATTTGTCGTCATCTGCCAAAATAAAGAATTCGGATATCGTCAAAGAGAACAAGATGGCTTGGATTGAACTGTTCGTCGCAACCTTTGCTCACCTGTTCGTTTTCGCGCCGTTGACAAAGGCACAAGAAAGTAAGTTTAAAGCGCTTCATAAAAGCCAGCATAGCTTATAGATCGTAATCGTAAGCTCGAGATATCTAAAGCGCCCAAGAAAGTAAGTTTAAAGCGCTTTAAAGCAGGGATAAAGTAACCGAAAGCTAAGTCGAGGAACCAGCATATTCACAGAAGCTCAGTCAAAACAAAATCGATAGGCAGGAAGGATTCGGTTCCAGGTCAAGATCCAAGAGTCAGGTTGGCAGGCAGTAAGATGGCTACGGTGGTGGGTGGTGTTTGGAATTGGATCTGCAGGATAGATAAGGGGAAGAAGAGGATTCAAGATAGGAGTTGTGGAAGAGGAGCGTTTTCAGTTTTGAGTGAAAGACCTGCGCAGAAAATGTAAGAGAAAGGACTATAACAGGAGATAGGCCTATAATTGCAAAACAACAGGTAACAGAACAGAAAATGTAAATGTAATTGAGGCTAATAGGCGCACTATCTTTGTATTTGTTATTGTTAAATTGCATTTGCTATTATCATTGTCATTGTTACTGTTAATGTATTTGTTGTTGTTGTTGTTGTTGCTCTTATTGTAACAATGAAAACTGATAAATCACTGTAAGTAGTGAGCTACTTCTAAAGTAATTTACAATGTCAGTTGTCATTAAGAGTAAATAGCAGAGCAGTTGTAAATGTTTTCAAAAGTTTGAACTCTCAACCTTCTGAATAGATACTGTACACTAGAATGGCAATGCCTGATCATATGCCTTGTGGATTATGATAACGGCGCTATAGAAGTCATTAAATTTGAGTACAGATTACGTTAGGACGACCAGCCTGATTAATTCCGATTAATTAATCGATTGCTGTTTTGTAGGTATCAATGCTCACGAGGGAGTGGAGCCTGGAAAACAAGTCGGGATAGCTTTGGCCATTTGCTTCGGCATTCTCACGACCATAATCGTCGTCATTAATCTCCTGAAATGGCGATTCGTTTCACGTCATCATTGACGTCATCGCCAAGACCACAGATTAAATAACGTAATTATATAAGACCTGGCGAAGATGTTTATTGCGTCATCGAAGGGGTTTCAGAACAGTCTCGCAGCATTTTCGCAGACGTCGTCAATATCAAACGAAAATTAATGACGTCACTAGAAAACAGATGCTATTCGTGACGTCACGTGGCTTCGATGTAGCGAGCAGACGAAGAAATTAAGACAGAACTCAACTGTTAAAAGTCTGCCTTGTCCGAACATGCACAACTGTTAGATTTATAAATTGATGTTAGATTTATAAATTGAAAATAAAACATTATAAATAATATCTTCGAGTACCAACAGCTTTTGTGGTTGTAAATTCTCTAGAGAGTTGTGTAGGCCTATAAAATCTTCGCCAGAGTATGCCTAATGTCTGCAAACCAATGAGGCCCCAACTTTTCAAAAAGGCACACCCTTTTCTTCCCACGACCATTTAGTCTCTGTAACTCCAAACACCATTAACGTAAGACTCGTTCACCACTCATCACTCCAATTTAAATGTAAATGTATAAGGTTTATATAGCGACCGTATGGCCTCGACCCTGATCATTTTTCAATGAATTTATCGGGTGAGATCCTTCGGAGTAGCCTTATTTTCGACACTTAAAACTCATTTGTTTAGACTTTATTACGATTAACTTAGTTTATGTTACGCGCTTTCGTGCAAGACTAGTTTTGTTTAAGCGCGCTATAAATGTTTGCTTACTTACTTACACCACCGCTGCCCGTTTGAATGGGTGCCACGCCATTTAAGGTCCCGTGCACGGACCGTACTAGACCGAGATTTAAATCTCTGAAATAAGCCACGACCGGGACGCTAACCTTTGTAAAATAAATGGAACCGCAAAATTCGTCATTTGTGGTATTTTTGCCCATTATTTTAAGTTCTCCAGTTGTATTCTAGCCCTAGTTTGGGTCTTCTTATGTTAACCCAACATTTTACACGATGAGGTCAACGGGGCCCCTCGGTCCATCGAGATCCGCCCTTGGTCTCTAGGGTAGGATTAAGGATCAAATATTGTTTTTGAAATGTTTACTTCAAAGTTTCGTAAAACAAAACCAAAAATAGTGTCAAAATTATATGATCTTGGCTATGAAAATGTGAACCACACAGCTTAACTTAAAGCTATAGCTTGGCTTCTGCGTAACTTACTCGCCATCTAGCGAATACATTCACAAGTGCCATGTTTTCGATTGAAAACTCTCTTAAACGCACTTCTTTATATTGAAAATACCATTATAACTTACCAAATATTAAACTTTACCAATATTAAATGTTATGTTTACCAATATTAAATGAAATCAGATTTTAAAGAGAATACTGTATTTATTCTGATTAAATATAGATGGGTACATGTTGTGAACCGTTGTAACACCCAAAACACCTTTATTTTAAGAATTAATATTAGTCCCTTATATAAGCAGCCGAATGCGGTAGCTTGAACGTGTTATAAGAAAGGAGAGACGGTTAGCACTCCCCTTGATAAGGACGGAAGAGATCATATGATCTTATAACACATATGAGGCATCTACTCCCTACTTCGGAGTAGCCTTATTTTTCGACATTTTCCTCTTATTCTTATAAACAGCAATCGACAAGGCAGGTGGGGTCACGCTACTGCCATTGAAATAGTCACATTCGAACTTAACGAGGTTTTACTTTGCCAGGATGGGTTTCGAATCAAAATCTGAAGGTTGGGAGCGTAGACTTTCAGTTTTAAAGACGTCGCACTTCGAGTTTGCTAGCGGAAGAAAATATTGTTAGCACGTGTTTTGGCCAGCCCCAAACATCACCCACCGTAGCTGCCACGCTGTCTCTCTCTGCCTGACTCTTGGATCTTGACCCGGAACCGAACCCTTTTGCCTATCGATTTTGTTTTGACTGAGGGCCTGTGAATAAGCTGGTCCCCGCGGCGCGGCTTTCGTTGGGCGCTGTAGAAATCTTGGGATTACGATTACCATTACGATCTATACAATATAATGACGAAAACCGCTCCTGTGTTATTATATTTGAAAAAAAAGCATTTTAAAGGTGTCTATATGGAGTCTATATTTTGTATAGTAGAGTCAAGTGTTTAACTACATCTTGTGGCTGCCAGAGCCCTTGGTGTCGACACTACTGCACACTAATAAAATGTAAATATATATGTTTCTTATAGCTACCGTTTCGGGTGAAATTCGTCACCATCCCTGCCCGTTTCCGTTTGAATGAGCACCAAGTCAGTTGAGGTTCCAGTATAAAGACCATGCCAGCGTGAGATTCAAGTCTCCAAAATATTGCATTATTTTACCTCAAAGTTCCGTAAGATAAAAACAAAAATAGTGTCTAAATTATTTTGGTTATGATAAAAGGTGATAGAAGCAGAATAATTTAAAGCAGAACTGTGGAAAAGTGACAGGCAAGCAAAGTGTTAAACGAAAGCAAAATATTGCACAAAATAAAAACAAGGTTTTCGTCATATAATATGGTAGTCGTTTTATCTCCATCTAGCGAATGCGGTCAAAGGTGGGGTATCATTATCAATAAAACATCTGTGGTAATTGGACTGCACGTGGATTTAACTAAAACTGTATTTGCTCAAAACTAATTTTAAAATGGCAGTCGACGAAGACGACGACATTCAGATGAATATTAATTTATCAACTGGTTTTTCGCTTCCGCACAAAAAACCCAAATTGTCGAAGCTAGATCGGGTACGCATTTGTTCATGATGGCTACGACTAATAACAAGAAGTACCGTTCGTTTAACAGTGTTTTGTTTCAGTGTTTTGCTGTTGCCTGGAGTCAGGTATTTCCAAGACGGGAATATTAAGCGAATCGAATGACTTGTATCCAGTAGGGTAATTTTGATGTTGGACGTGCTTCTGAGGTTGGCATTAGGACTGTTAGGAGTTATCACTATTAATGTAATTAGACATTATTATTAATAATAAATTACTACTGATTTAGATTGATGTTGTTGCAAATATTTTCCTGGTTCATGATGCTTTATGGAATGTGCAATAGTCTAAAGGTTGGCAACTGTTCAAATCTGTTCAGGAGCTGAAATATATATCAAGATTCTTGTTCCACGGGTATTCCTAGCAGAACTGCTATAAGGTGAAAACACTTTCAGTGGGGAGATCGGGTGGCTAGTAGAGGAGTGGCCACCAATTGTCATATGCCAAGACTGAGAAAATGAAGTCGATGACATTTCACACTCATGGCTGCATCTTGGTGGTTAATCGTAATTGTAATCTCGAGATTTCTATAGTGCCCAACAAAAGCTAAGTCGCAAGAACCAGCTTATTCGCAGCCATTCAGTCAAAATGAGTTTTTGGGACCACTTTTCTGTTTTGATGCCTTATGGAAAACGATAATAGTCATGTTCTTGGTTCTTGTTTCAGCTGAAGAAGAAGAAACAAGAAAAAGCCAAAACATCGGCATTGAAACCAACAGCTCTGCAAAAAACCAGTAAAACAGTTGAAGTAGCACCAGTAAAAGATGACGGAAAAGGCGCCAAAAGAAAACCAATTTTTTCCGAGGATTCTGAGGCGGTTCGAAAAAAAGCAAAGTTTTCAGCAATTTTCTCTAACAATCCTGCCATACCTCGTGTGGAAAGGTATACCATGTCACGTTGCGTAGTCGCTGTGCTCATTTTTTAGCCATTTTCAGTGAACATACGCAGGCCGTGAGGGATCGGTTGTTGTGTATAAAACAAGAGGATGTATAATAGGCCAAGTCATGCAACAAAAATATAGGTCTTATAGAGTTTTAAAAAAAATATTCTAGTGGTTTTGTGGGGGAGCTGATTGTTAGAGATGTAAAATGGTAATGGAACAGGTTGCATTTTTTGGTTGGTAGAAGTTGAGAGAAGATCTGTGCAATGGTGGATTTAGCTATAGGGATGGGGAGTGGTTTGTCCTGCACCCATCTTGGTTATATGCCGGCACCCCCAGACCAGACCCGTGCATGGTGGACTACCAGACTGTGACATCCCTCTAGAAATGCTCTTGCCCTCATGCAAGCAATCCTGGAATCACCATTGGATCTATCAGCAGGAATGAAATATTTGGGGAGAATATATCTTTTAGGGGAATTGTCTGAACCAGTGGGGAAGGTCTGTGGCAGGAGTGAAATATTTGGGGAGAATATATCTTTTAGGGGAATAGTCTGAATCAGTGGGGGAAGGTCTATGGGCAGGAGTGAAATATTTGGGGAGAATATATCTTTTAGGGGAATAGTCTGAATCGGTGGGGGAAGGTCTATGGGCAGAAGTGAAATATTTGGGGAGAATATATCTTTTAGGGGAATAGTCTGAATCGGTGGGGGAAGGTCTATGGGCAGGAGTGAAATATTTGGGGAGAATATATCTTTCAGGTGGGTTAGTCTGAACCAGTGGGGGAAGTCTATGAACAGGAGTGTAATATTTGGGAAGAATATATCTTCAGCCAGTGGAGGAAGAAGTTCCCGCCCCTATAAACAGTTTGAGTTTGTAACAGTGCAGTATGCAGATAGATTTTATAGTATAATATTTAAATTGACATTTGCTTTTTTATTTTCTAGCATTTCAGTCAACCCTCTGAAAGAAGCTGTTTTCTCTAGCAAGAATTTCAGCAATTCATCTTTACACCCCTTCATGGTAGGATGTGTTTTTCATGACTTGGTTATACTGCATAAATAATCGCAGATTTCACAGAATCAAGAGTTTGGCCAAACTGACGATGCTGGATTTTGTAGGTATACGTGTATGTATGTATGCATGTATGTATGTATGTAAGTATGCATATGTGTGTATGTATGTATGCCTCTTTGAAGACTACACTGTTTAATAGCATTTGGAGATATTAGTACCATGCTGAGTTGGTTTATACTTAAAATTTGAAGACATTTTTTATTTGTCTGAGATTTTTAAAAAGTTGTGTGTATTACTGTTTCCTCTTTTCTTAACTGAAAATCTTGCTATAGCTAAAGTTCAGTTTCTGTTGTTGATAATTTTTAGATTTCAAACTTGGAAAAAATGGGAATCACGACAATGACTGCTGTCCAGCAGGCATCAATACCGGTCATTCTTAGCGGTCAGGATGTGCTCATCAAATCACAGACTGGATCTGGTCAGTGGTACTTCTGACTTTTATGGAGTTGTGTAAACTTGTTAAAACTTGTCAGAAATCCTGTTAATGTGTCAGAGTTTTTTGAAATGTTATAGTAAGCTAATCTGAAGAAATCTATTATTGTTGTTGATATTGTTATTGTTATTATTTCTGCATTTAGTAAGCGCGACTATCTAATTACAAGGCATTAACTGATGGCACTAGTGAAGAACTTGCTCAAGGTCTGTGTACATTAACCATGTCAAGACGGCTGAAACCTTACTCTCTGCGTTACAAGTTGAGCATTCTACCCAGTTGGCTATTGTGCTAGAGAGCTGTTATCATAAGACGTTACCAATTAACCAAATCAATAGCGCAATCAGTCGGTTCGGTCATTAATTATGTTTCAAGCTGTAAAGAAATTAAAGGATATACAGAACTTAACTACGATTACAATTACCCAGTTATTATGCATAATTGTTTGATTTTGTAGGTAAAACGCTCTCGTATGCAGTGCCGGTAGTGGAGAAACTGCAGTCACGTCAGCCGAAGGTCGACAGAAGCCAAGGCCCGTTTTGCTTTATTATAGTACCTACAAGAGAGGTACCTGTCCAAAACTGTATTTCTCGTCTTTATGTAGTGCAAATTTCTATTTGAAAAGTGAGGTTATGCTCCTTGGGGAGCACTGGGCAACTAACTCTGTTTAATGCTCCGTATTGAGATAGTTTTTAATTGGTAATCATTTCATTTCAGTTCATTTTCATGATCAGTTCATTTCGATCATTTGTGGCTTTCTGAACTTAATTCTGGTTAAAAATTAAAATAATAAATTTCTTTGAGCTGAATCATGTTTGGTTTTCTGTCTTTCCATAGCTGGCAATTCAGAGTTTTCAGACGTTGTCAAATATTGTTAAGGTGAGTGCAGTCGTCTGCCTTGTATATTTGGCCCAAGGGTTAAAGGTCAGTTTAGAATTAGAGCAGGTTTATTGTTTGAGAAAGTTAACTGGTTCTGTAGTAAATGACGATCACAAGCTACTACTAAAATGATAAAAAATAATTTTTTTGAAAAGTTTTCAAACGTTCAGCGAGTAAAGTATATGACAGTTCTTGTTTACTTAACTACATATATGCATACATACATACATACATACATACATGCATATACACATGTGGGGCATGGTAGCCAATTGGTTAGAGCACTCGGCTTTTAACCCGGAGAGCATGGGTTCGAGCCTCCTCCCCTAAGATGGTTACTATGTAGAGACCTTGAATAAGTCCTTTACGCACAGTTGCACAGCACCGTTGATTGATACTTAGTCATTTGATAGTGGCGCTAAATAAATGCATAAATAATAATATGTACATTGAGTTAAAGGATACAGAAGTAACCATACATAGTTTATAATACATTTGGAAAATTATGTATGGAGTTAATGAAGACTGATGTTTTCTTTCGCAGCCGTTTATACACATCGTTCCTGGTTGCTTCATGGGAGGAGAGAAGAAGAAGTCAGAAAAAGCTCGGTAAGTATGACATAACATTACTAGAATAACAATCTCAGCCTGGAAATCTATTGTAAGGTCATTGAACTTCCTGTTGCCTTTATGTTCAAACCCACAATCGTTGGATTCCAGACCTGGCGCACTACCGAAAAGACTTCCATGCCACACAAACAGACTAGTGGTGCTGCATTATTCGCGTAATGTAAACTTGTATTCCTGCTTACTTTACTGGTAATTTAGACTAGAGAATGATTGTGTTTTGTCTCTGTCTGTAGATTAAGACGTGGCATCAACGTTCTTGTTGCAACACCTGGGCGTCTTGTTGATCACCTGGACAACACAGGTTGCCTGAAACTCAACAACGTGGAATATCTCGTCATCGATGAAGCTGACAGGTACGTGGAGTTGTTTTGAATTGTGCCAAATAATTCTTTGCCCTGTTTTATTTTTTACAATCATTTGTTTCTGGTAGTTTTTATTTGTGGTTTTACTTCAGCTCTTCTTCTCAGATTTTCTTCTTTGCATCTTCCTATCTTCATTTGGAAATCATAATCATAAACTCGAGATTTCTATAGCGGCCAGTGAAAGCTAAGTCATGGGAACCAGCTTGTTCACAAGCGTTGAGTCAAAAAAATTGATAGGCAAGAAGGGTTTGGTGCCAGGTCAAGATCTGACAGGCAGGCAGACAGTGAGATGGCTACGGTGGATGATGTTTGGAATTGGATCTGCAGGATGGATATGGGGAAGACGAGGAATCAGGATAGGATCTGTGGAAGAGGAGTGTTTTTCAGTTTTGAGTGGATTGGCTTTATCTTGTTATGATTCCAATTGGGTATCTGTTTCACCATTGTACTGATATAGAAGAATTCTCTGCCTGAAGTTGAAATTTTTGACCGAATTGTAAACTCTTGCTATCATGGACCATTCACCTCTAAATGTTCACAATGTTTTTAGACTTCTTGACATGGGTTTTGCAAAAGACGTTGAGAGAATCATCCGAACTTTGGATGAAAATTGCCAGAAAGTGCGACAGACCATTCTTCTCTCAGCCACCCTGACTGCAGGTTTGAAAATGATTCTTCTTTTAAGGGTAATCGTTGATTGTAAAGGACATTGTAAAAATTTAAGTAGTATTGTATGGTATTGCATTATTTTTCTGATATCATAATTGTAATCAAAAACTTATAAAACGCCACTTCAAGATGAAACTCATCAGAGGCGCTCCCGGCCCAATTTCCAATGACTAATGGGGAATAACACGGTCTTCAAACGCTTGCGGAAAAGAGAGGGAGGAAGAGAGAGGAATTCCCACCTAAGGTCACCAGGCAGGTTGTTCCATGAGGCAGGGCCAACAACGGCGAAGCTGCGACGCTGTGCAGTAGTAGTGCGAGCCATAGGAACTACCAGGTCTCCCTGGACTGCCGATCGGAGCAGTCGGCGGCCAGGGACAGAAGCATTAATATAATATAATATAACATTAATAGCATTATATAATGGTTTTCACTTGATTTGTAGAAGTTGAAAAGTTGGCCGGAATGAGTCTTGAAAATCCAGTCAGACTGGATATCATAAAACCACCGGTGAGTTTGCTCTTGTGTTGGATTTTACACCAATGAGTATTTTCTACTCCCAAAAATAGAGAAAAATTTACCATTTTAACGCTATTACAGACACAAACAACGCAGTTATGACTGAGTCAAACAGTTGAGTTAGAATGAGTCAGAAAGTTTTAGCAGAAAGCACTGAGAACCGTGATTCAGTTTTTGTTACTTGGTTTTTGTAATTTAAGATTGTCGTTGTAATTTAATATTTATAAAACGCCTCAGAGAATAAACTCAGCAGGGGCGCTTATAAACTGAACAGGGGTGCTCTATTGATGGCTTTTTCGTGGTGTAGCTCTCTCAGAATCCTGGTAAGAAGGCAAGTTCCAAAGAAACAACGGAGGGGAAGTTTGCCACGCCTGAAAATCTAAAGCACAGTTTCGTCATTGTCCCAAGCAAGCTACGCCTTGTTACTCTGGCTGCCTTTCTGCTGGAGAAATGCCAGGTAAGCTAAAGATTCTATAAAAGTGCTGTATAAATGCACAGGTATATATGCATGTATTGGTGTGTATGTATCTAACAGTAGACGTGTGTGTGTACTGTGTGTATGGATGTAAACGTGTGTTAATGATAATAATAGAAACATCAGTTATTATCTTAAAATTGTTATTAAAAATCGTTTTTCCGTTAGCTTCTTCACCAAGAAAACATGAGCAAAGACTAACTTTTCAAGAACCATATTGTCCTAATTTTCATAGTCCCGATGGATCAATTTTACCTCAAGTGAAGAAATAATATTAACAATGGTAAAATAAAATAGTTAATAAATCTGTCTCATGATTGTTGATGGTGTTTTTCTGCAGTTGAATCCCAGTCCATGTAAAATCATCGTCTTTCTGTCAACACAAGATTCGGTTGAATTCCATTACAAGCTTTTTGACAACTGTTTTAATGAAGATGAGGAAGACCACAATGCTGAACTGTTCAAACTGTATGGCGATATGCCGCAAAAGGTACAAATATTTGCTTCTGTGATACCGTTAACTCTATGTTACCCCAATAAAGAGATTTTAAAAAAATATGTTACACCGTTGCAATCAATTATTCAAAGTTACAAGTTTTTTTTCAGCAAAATCTGTTCACTGATTATGAGTTTCTACCTCATTTCACGTTAATTGTGAGTTTTCAACATCTCCATTTATCTTTAACTATTGTTTTTTTTAGCCTCATAATGATGAGTTTCTGACCTCCCATTTAACCCTAATTGTGAATTTTTAACCTCCCAGTAAACCCTATTTATGAGTTATTAACCTCCCACTAAATCCTAATTATGAGTTATTAACCTCCCATTAAATCCTAATTATGAGTTATTAACCTCCCACTAAATCCTAATTATGAGTTATTAACCTCCCATTAAATCCTAATTATGAGTTATTAACCTCCCATTTAACCGTAATTTTGAGTTATTAACCTCCCATTTAACACTAATTGTGAGTTTTTAATCTCCCGTTTGACCCTAATTTTGAGTTTTGAGTCTCCCATTTAACACTAATTTTGAGTTTTTCTTCATCATGTCATTTCAATTCATTCTGTCCACATTGACTTTAGATGTCCATTTTGGATGTTTTCATCTCAGTTATTCTTCTCTGATTGTCAAGGTCTAGCAAGGACTGCGTTTGCCACTTAGCAGTGGATTACTTCAAGTTTTTGATGGCTTATTCCACCAACATATTTAACGTTTATCACAGCAGCTTTGGTAATTTATGAAGTCTGCGATCACAAGCCAGCTTATGCTGCAAGTAGCCTGTCATGTAATATCTGTAATGTTGATAAAAATTTTAATGTTGATAAAAAGTAGCCTGACCTTTTTATTGCAGGAACGAACCAAAATTTTCAACGAATTTCATGCTGCACGAAGTGGTGTTCTATTATGTACTGTAAGTTGTGAAGTTTCATTACTTTTCCTATACATATATTACCATGCTTGTTACATTTTCCCGAGATCGCTTGGTCCATCAGGAATGAAAAAATAGGTTAGGAATAGAAAATGATTGGTCTGTGAAAGATCAGGGCCTTGTTCCAGTTAACTATTATTATTATTATTTTTGCCCAAGGTACCTGTGATCCCGTGGGACTTATAAAAGACTCGGGAGAAATAAATTGTCTGGGTTGGTTAAATCTCATCAAGTTTTGGCTGAGAGAAAGTGCTGTGAAAGGCAACAGCGTTAAAGAATTATTAGTATAATTATTGTTATTATTTTGTTTTTACCTGAGGTACATATAATCCCTCGGGATTGCAAAAGTTAGGGAAAGCATCATTCTGGGAAGACTAATCTTTGCTGATGGGCTGTTTCGGTGCATTATTTTAAAAATAATAATAATGATGATTACTGTTATTATTATTTTGATCATCATCATTATTAATTTTATTAGTCTATTAAAATGCAGCATTTATGAAATAAAAGTGGCTTGCAACAAAAATTGTGTATGTTAGGAACCTTGCTAGCTGTGCAGTAGAGTAACGTATCTGTTTTGTGTATTGTTTCATTGCTACTGAACAGGACGTAGCGGCTCGAGGCCTCGATCTTCCACACGTCCAATGGATTGTCCAGTATAACACTCCGGGAGCTGCACGTGACTACATCCACCGCGTTGGAAGAACAGCTCGTATTGGAACGAAGGGCAATGCTTTGCTGTTCCTCACTCCAGCGGAAGTGGAATACCTCAAGACTATGGCTGAATATAACATCAGGTAAGGTTTTCCAGCTGCTAATATTTTTAATATGTTTGATTATTTATGTCTCTTAATTAGTTAATTAGTATTTATTTACTTGAATGGAACACAATGAGTTGCAACAAAAAGAAGCTCCAGATATGAATCTATGTCTGATCTAATCTAATGACTTCTATAGCACCAGTTGCAGTCTTCATTGAGAATCAGCTGCTCATCCCGCAATTTTCCACGAGGTTTGGCGAATGTCCTTGCTCTGTCGTTGGACCCATTGTTTATTCCCGACCATGCTAAGAATGTGCCGTCCGAGGACACATTCAAGACACGACTCAAGGCCTGACTTTTTAAAATATCATTTGACTGTCATTGTTTTTTTAAACTCATTGTGCAACGTCCGTTTTCTCGACCTCAGCCATGCTATGGTGCTATATAAATAATCTTCTTCTCTTCTTATTATTATTATTATTATTATTATTGTTTTTGCCCGAGGTAAATGTTATCCCTCAGGAACTGAAAAATTATTATTATGCATATGATCCCTCGAGAAGAGATAAAACATCTGGAACGACTGCTGCTTGTCAAGTTCTGGGATAAAGAATGTGCTGTGGAAAGCAACTGCCTTGAAGCGTTGTAAAAGATGTGTTGTCTCTCTTGTTTATTCTTCTTATTATTATTATTATTATTATTATTAATTGATTGTCACTTCAAGTGAAATCGTAATCTGTTCGAGAAGCCAGGTTGAATTTCGATAGGTCAGAGACACTAGAAGTTGGGCTGTGGTGGGTAAGCGAGTTGAAAGATGTCCGTAGCATCTGTGTTTTACTTTGTCAGCTTGGATGAAATCCAGATGGATACGATACTAAAGACTCTTCTCACCCTCAGTCAGAAGCAGAAGCTAGACGTATTGCATAAGGTTCAGTCTTATGTTATTTCTTATAACAGGCAGTTTTATGTGGTAATGTAAAGGTAGGTGTAATAAGTACGATGTAATCAATTGTGTATGTTTAGACTGTTACAGCAGCCTTAGTGAGACAGAAGTTGTTAAAAGGTTTAAAAGTTGTTCATATTGAAAAGTAATATATATTGATCTGTTGACCATGGATGGGAATACATACATACATACGTACATACATACATACATAGATACATGCACACATTCATACATAATTTATACATACATACATACATACATGCACACATTCATACATAATTTGTACATACATACATACATGCACACATTCATACATAATTCATACATACATATATATATATATATATATATATATATACTTACATACATACATGTACACATTCATAAATAATTCATACATATGTACATATATACATACATGCTTGCATACATATATACATACATACCTGTGATTATGCATATACATGGAACTGCATGCATAGATGCATACATACATAAATGCATGCATACAGCTTATCTGTAATCATCATTATCTAGCTATCATTCGTAAGTAATCTTTGTTGGCGCAAGACAAAAAAATAGTAGTTACTTACTTACAAATGGTCGATGGATAGTGGTGGTTGGAAATAAGCTGACTGTTTTAATCTTTGTGGTGTGGATCTTAGATTTTAACACTACATAAGTTATTCTATTACAATAGAAATGCTTCTGGTTAATTAACCTTTTGGCCGTGAAATTCTGTTTTCTCATCTTCAGGGCAATTTACCTAGAACGATACAGGACAGTGCGGCGTTTCTGCAGGCCAAGTTTGAGGAGAATCTGAGTGAGAACGTTGAGATGCGTTCACTGGCCAGGAAAGGTTGGTTTCTTTAATGGCATAAGTACATACATACATACTTACGTACATGCGTGAATACATACTTGCATACATATATACCAGTGATTATGCATATGCATATCACTGTGCGTGTATACAGATACACATACTTACATACATTCATATTATTTTTATTTCTTCATTTATTAGGCGCCACTATCTGTGAATTAGCATCAATCGATGGTGCCAAACAATTGTGATTGAGGGACTTGCTCAAGGTCCCTACAGTCTCGGAGGAGGCTCGAACCCGTACTCTCCATCTTACAAGCCAAGCGCTCTATCTAGTCAGCTACCATGCCCCATACTTACTTATGCACATTAATGCTACACAGGAATAGAACGGCTATCTGGAAAAGCATTGGTATTTAATCGACCAGTGCATTTGGAGTGAAATATGCAATACTGGCCATTGTCAGCTTGGGTTTCAATCTAGTTGTGTCATGTTATGTTTGAACGTTCATTAGAAAATCCTCATAAAGTTGGGAAAAATTAAGACCGAGTAAAGCAGTAAAATAACTGGATTTAAAAAGACTGTATGATGTTCTTGTTTTGTTCTGCTTATTTGTTTTGCAGCGTTTCAGTCCTTTGTTCGAGCTTACACAACTTATCCAGCGTCACTGAAACACATATTCCACGTTAAGAATCTGCACTTGGGGCACGTGGCCACAAGTTTTGCGCTGGTGGAAGCGCCGGGCAAGATCTCTGAGCTGGTCGGGAAGTACGCTCGATGCATGACACCGAAGAAAGGTCGTGGGATGAAGGGTCAGGGTTCAAAGTTCGGAGGTTCGAAGATTGGCGTACATTCAAAAGAGCGATTTGCTGGTAAACCTGTGCGGAGGTAAGTGGATTCTTGAGAGTTGAGTAAAATTGATGTTTGTTGATTTTTTACGTCTGGTGTGTTTTGTTGTTACCTAGGCCGAAATTGTCATGATCATAATTCAGTGATAATCTTGATTATTATGGTCTTCGTATCATCATCACCTTCATCGTCATCATCATTGGCATCACCGTCATCATTTTGGTTTAACATCCTTGCTCATGTATGCCGGAGTGTATCTGGAAAGTATCCAGAGGACGTTATAATTACTTGCCACAGAAGCTGAAATTTGCCTTTCTGACAGGTATATATAGGTGTTGCAAAATCATGATACTGATGATTAGAAATTTTTGTTGTATCAGTTTGCAATCTGCGTGTGATAAGAGTCTTTTCCTGTCTCTGCTGCTGTGTCACCTGTGGTAGAAGACACTTAGTTCCTTGTCCTTTTCTGTCAGGTCAGGAGCACTTCTGAGGAATTTTCTTGAAGAGGTGCTAGAAACTCTTATGGGAAACTTCACTTAATGGCTAGGGAGGAGGTTTCCTAAACAACTGTTTGAGAGAAGGTTTCCTAGCCAACTGCTATAGGAGGTTTCCTTGACAACTGTTTGAGAAGGTTTCCCAGACAAATGTTTGAGTAGGTTTCCCAGACAACTGTTTTAGGAGGTTTCCTAGAAAACTGTTTTAGGAGGTTTCTTAGACAACTGTTTGAAGAGGTTTCCTAGAAAATTGTTTTAACAGGTTTCCTTGACAACTGTTTGAGGTTTCCTAGACAACTGTGTTGCCACTGACATTGACCAAGAATGTGTAACTCACTTAGTTATTGACCTTTGCAGATCAATAAATGAGTAATTTTTTGCTTTATTTCAGATCGTCCATCTTTAGTAAGATGTCTGAATTTGACAGCGGCCTTGACACAAAGGATAAATCAAGTTTCAAGAAAAAGACAAAAAAGAAGTAATCGCCAACCACAGAGGGACCAAGCTTCTGAAAAAAATAAGTCGACACTGACCAGAAGTAACCCTAATAATACTGATGACTGTAATCTGATGACCCATCGATACTGACCAATGACCAGTGTTGTTAGTGCCCTGGTTAAACTTTTGGAGAATACTACCTTTAACAGATCTGTAATGTCCTTGTTTTCTTTTACTTTTGTTTTTGCTACAGCAACACAGTTGTCTAGGAAACCTCCTAAAACAGTTGTCTAGGAAACCTCCTAAAACAGTTGCCTGGGAAACCTCCTCAGATAGTTGTCTAGGAAACCTCCTCAACCAGTTGTCTAGGAAACTGCCTCAAACAGTTGTCTCGGAAACCTCTTAAAACAGTTGTCTAGGAAACCTCTTAAAACAGTTGTCTAGGAAACCTCAAGCAGTTGTCTAGGAAACCTTTTAAAACAGTTGTCTAGGAAACCTCCTCAGTTTTTCTTGGCAGTAAATCATAGTCACCTCTCAGGACAATAATTATTGGTGAAAGAGGTGTGTAATAAATAAATATTTTACCATACCATACCTTACATTATCTTACATTACCTTAGCTAACCTTGCATTACCCTACCTTACCTTATCTTTGTTTGCTTAATCTTATCTTACCTTACTTAACTTTACCTTAGCTTACCTTACTTTGTCTTGCCTTACCTTACTTAAACTAACCTAGAGGGTAAAGGAGTAAGTGGGTGAAAAAGAACATAATTTTCACCAATAACTGAAATAAGTTTGTCCCAATCGACATGAATAATTATCTGCATTAACAAGAATCTAGCTTACTTTACCTAACCCTACCTTATTTTACTTTACTTAACCTAACCTTGAGGGTAAAGGTACAAGCGGGAAAAACAAGAACATAATTTTGACCCAATAACCAATGCAAGTTTTAAAAATATGCATATTAATAGAAACATAAAACATATGCAAAGTTATCTGCAATAACAAGAATAATTTTTAACCAATAACCGAGATAAGTAAACGCCAATAAAAGCGCTGAGATGGCTGTCCTTACCACCGAACAAGAATGTAACTTCCGCCTACTAACCGAGATGTTTACACCAATCAACAAGTGATAACCTCCGATAGATTCTTACAAGTGACTTTGAAGCACCGCGCCGTTACTAATTACATGTATCTGATGACTCCGTTACTAATTACTTGCATCCATGGCCAGTGATAAATGTTCTTAATAAGCTTTATCTCTTCCAATAACGTGCGTGGACAAGGTAGGCCCACGGCGGCCCGGGCCTACAGCAGGGGTAGGCTTATTGGCGCCAAGCGGCGATAGCAGGCCTGTAACTGAAGACCATTTTAAAATAGAGGCCAGCGGTCTAGAAGCTCCTTCAGACCTGACGGTCGTTTCTATATATGCAGCCGTAGTTGCTTTCCCAGGCGAATGTTGTTTGCCAAGCTACCAAGTAAGCAGGCTATATGAGTATCTATCATCACAGTCATCAACATTGTCGTCGTTGTTTTTGCCGTCATCATCGTCATCATAATCACCTTCGTCACCGCAGTCATAATCGTCATCATCATAATTATAATCGTCGTCATCATCGTCCCCATCATAATCACCTTCGTCACCGCAGTCATCGCCATCATAATCGTCTTCACCATAATCATTGTCATAGCCATCGTCGTCGTCATCATTGTCGCCATCATCTGCCGCATCATTCATCATTATCATCGTCGTCGTCATCATCATCATTGTTAAATTTAGAAGCTTGCTAGCGCTTCAGCCGAGGTATCTTTCAACCTCTATGTCTAAGCCTCTGGTTGATGGCTGATCGATGTTTCTAGAGAGCCGTGTTAGGCCTACAATAGGTCTCTAGGCCTAAATGAACGATTATCTGAATTTACCCGACCTTTACGTTGTTTTTAATGACTAACCAATCCTGTGAACGCATCGAACACATATAAAAGTATTTTCAAACCGAACATCGCTTATTTCACATTCTGGTCGACTGCCAGAAAGCTAAAACATACATAAAAACGAACGCATTCGTTGTGCAGTATACGCAAAAGTTAGAATTTTTCCTTTAATCTTTAAATCGTTGCGATTCTCTTTGAATCGAACTGAAACAGTGTTATACCTCCACCGGTTTCTGAACTGTCACCGAAACCGACCAATCAGCGTTGCTCGTGCGGATTTATTTTGGCTAAGCGCTAAGGTATCTTTAAATAAAGTGGTCTCCCAACGCAGCTACAGTATGGCACAGTAAGTTTTTAAAGGGATCTACATTACGCTAAATTTTATTTACAGGAGTTTCGTAAGGGATTTTGTCCGGCGTTGCCATTAATCCTCCCGTAAGTCACTTTCGCGCATGGATCTGACGCGGCGAAGCCTGGATATGACGTCACTTCCGGGCGCCGAATCGAAGCGTTCGTTTCTAATAAGCGACATCTTGGGAGAGCAAGCTCCCACCTCTTGTTTTACCAACACCGTGACCATGAACCTCACCACCGCCGCTTCCACCAACAGTAACACGTTGCCTTTTGTCCTCGACGATGGCGACTCCAGTCTTCAGCTGGCTCCGCCATGTCCTCCTCTTCGACAGGACTCAGAGAATTCAGTCGTCGTCCTCCCGAGGATGAAACGACCCTCCGAGGACACAGAAAGAACTCGAAGCACGACGTCGGATGACAACGAAGCGAAGGGAAGAGGTGAGGCGGAATTTCCGTATTCCTACGCCGAAGGAATTAGTGCACGACTGCCTGTCTAGTATGGGGGCGAGCTCTTTGGCGTATTGTATTAAAGAAGACCGTTTACATGGTACATTCCAACAGCAAAGCAGTCTCTAGGGTGTTTTGTTTACCGTCTGGGCCAAAAGGTAACTTAATTAAAACTGCAAAGTAATGTAAAATAAAGTAACGCGAAGTAAACCTGATGTTCAGAGCTCGCTTGAAACATTACCTGCTTGAAATGAACAAACCTTAGTAACAGTGTTTCAACTGTTACATAAAATGCACGCAGACCTCGTTAACTACATTGGTTAAAGCGTACGTCAAGTCACAGCTATGCGCGAGGATGCCGGTTCGCATACCGATAGTGGCTATATTTCAGAGATTTCAATCTCGGGCTAGCACGGTCCGTACACGGAGACCTTAATTGGCGCCCATTCAAACGGTGAAGGATCTCACCCGATAAATTCGTTGAAAATTGAGAAGGGTCGAGGCCATACCGTCACTAGAGAAAAATGTGTACACGATTTTACATTTGCTATGTTGCGCAAAAATGCTTCACATAGAGCATTTTCCACCGACCGACCATAAAGTAGGCGGGACCAGTTTAGTTACTATCTGGTGAATGGTAGATAACTGGCCTGAGATCACCTGTTCTGTGCTAATCTAACGACTTCTATAGCGCCGTTATCATAATCGATGGTGGCTTCAAGTGAGACTAGTCAAAAATCACAGTCTTGGAAAAGCACGGACGAAATCCGACGGGAAACCAGAAATCAGGATATTGTTGGTAAGCATCAGTGGCGGATTTCCCCCCCCCGCGCTCCCCTTTTGGTTATGCGCCGGCGCTCCTCAGACCAGACCCATTCATGGTGGCCTGCCAGAATGTGGTACCCCTCTGGAAATGCTCTTCCCCCACGCAAACAATCCTGGAGCCGCCACTGGTGACTCTTCTAGTCATCTGAGCAATGTTTACTAATGGATGAATGTTCCATTCTTAACGACACTTAACATGGTTAATCGTAATCGTAATTTCGAGATTTCTACAGCGCCCAACGAAAGCCGCGCCGCGGGGACCAGTTTATTCACAGGCGCTCAGTCATAACAAAATCGATAGGCAAAAGGGTCCGGTTCCAGGTCAAGATCCAAAAGTCAGACGGAGAGACAGCGTGGCAGCAATGGGGGATGGTGCTTGGGGTTGGAGAGGAGGGAGAGATAAGAGGAAGAAGGGGTTTCAGGGTAGGATCTGTGAAAGAGGAATGTTTTGAGTTTTGAGTGAAAGGCCGAAGCAGAAATTGCAAGCGGTGGAGCATCGATGAGTTTGTAAGATGGGTTAGCGTTAGCGCAGAGAGCTCTTCTGATGAGTTTATCTTGAAGAGGCGCTATACAAATTTTAAATTACAATTACATAATTACACTAAGCGTGGAACTGAGTTATCTGGATTTTACTGTTCAGAGACAAAGAGAATGACCTTTGACCTGAAGGAAATCAAACTGCCGCGCAAGACTCGCACGATCTTCACGGAGCAGCAGCTGTCCAGTCTCGAGCAGAGTTTCGAGCAGAGGAAGTACCTCGGCATCAAGGACCGTCTGGACCTCGCCTCGAAGCTCCGACTGACCGATGCTCAGGTCAAGACCTGGTACCAGAATCGACGGTGGGTTCAGTTCGTGATCGTAATCCTGAGATTTCTACAGCGCTCAACGAAAGCCACGTCACCGGGAACAGCTTATGCACAGTCGCTCAGTCAAAATAAATTTGTTAGGCAGGAGGGTTAGAAACGGTTCCTGGTCAAACTCCAAGAGTCAAGCGGCTACGGTGGATGGTGTTTGGAATTGGAGCGACGAGATAGATAAGGGGAAGAAGGGAAATCAGGATAGGATATGTGGAAGATGAATGCTTTTAGTTTTGAGTGAAAGACCTGCGCAGAGCTTACAAGGGGTGAAGTGTTGGTAGGTGTTGTCTTTTGATATTTAGAAGATCTCCAGACGGATACTTTTTCAGTTACCTGCGCATTATTAACTCTGAGATTAACCTGTTCTTGATAAACTCGAACACCACTTAGGCTGGCGAGCGAAGGGCTTTTCAGAGGCAGGCCCTCAAAGCGCGTTTGAAACATTACGTGATTGAAATTAACAAACCATTGTAATCGCGTTTCAACTTCTACATAAAGTGCACGCTGCCCTGGTTAGCTACATTGTAATTGTAATTGTAATTGTAATCTGACATTTATAAAGCGCCACTTCAAGAATAGACTCATCAGAAGCGCTCCCGACCCGAACCAGTGAGACCACTGGCAAATAATAGACTTTAAGCGCTTGCGAAACTGCGGAAGAGACAAACTGAGGAATACTAGCCGGAGCTCTCGGGAAAGGCGATTCCAGCTATTGGGTCCAACATAGGCAAAGCTTCTAGACTGCGCTGTAGCAGTGCGCATACGAGGGACAGTCAGGAGTCCAAGGGAGGCCGCCCTGGTTAGCTACATTGGTTAAAGCGTACGTCAAATCACCTCTGTGCGCGAGTTTGCCGGATCGCATACCGATCGTGGCTATATTTAAGAGATTTAGACCTAAATCTTGGGCTATCACGGTCCGTACACGGGGACCTTAAATGGCATGGCGAGGGCCATTCAAAGGGGCAGCGATGGTGAAGGATCTCACCCGATTAATTCATTAAAAATGAGCAGGGTCGAGGCCATAGGGTCGCTATAGAAAAACGTCTACATTTAGGTCAGTGGCAGCTGTGTATACAGCCTTTGTGTAAAGACTCACTGACTTGTCGCTATGGATGGCAATAAACAATTGCTCGCCGCAGGACATACACCTGTATCCTGTCTAAGCGTTCATTAGGTCAATCGTTTATTGCAACAACAGTGTTAATAATCATGATTGGAATATTCGTGTGCCCGAATTTTGCTAGCAAATATATAAAATGGCTAATTTCAGCTGCTCGGTCGCCTTGCATGCAACTCAGTAGTATAGTACAATAAT
Organism: Norana najaformis; assembly: GCA_964023275.1. Lineage (NCBI taxonomy): Eukaryota > Metazoa > Annelida > Clitellata > Crassiclitellata > Hormogastridae > Norana > Norana najaformis. Next base: position 61,131,334 of record OZ029913.1, read on the forward strand.
TCATGTAGTACTTCAGGCAGATTGCAGGATGCGCTATATAAATGATCCGCCGTTACAGTGCAATTAGAATATAATTTCAGCCCCTGGTAGGTACTTTAAAGGCGCTATATTAGTAACCAGATATATGCATGCATACTAACATACAAACAAACATACATACATACAAACACATACAAAAACTTACATACATACATACAAAACTTACATACATACATACAAACATACATACATACAAAAACTTACATACATACATACATCATGCATACATGATCCCTTGTGTATTTCGATAACGGCGCTATACAGTATATTAGTTGCATTATTTTAAGATTTAAAACTAGATTTCTGTTGCTTTACTTACAGGACTAAATGGAAGCGGGAGACGGCAATAAGTTACAAAATGGCGATGAATCAAGACAACATGGCGTTTCTTTATCGTTTGCTACAAAGTCAACAGAACAGTGCGCCACTGACAAGGCCGAAGAGTCTTTTCAGTCACGAGATCTGTGCGCCAGAAGACCAGTGTAACTTGACATCTACTTCGCAATGCCTTTACCAAAGGGGGGATGAACTAATGCACTCACTTCGCCCTGGGCTATCGCCACTTCTGATGCTACGAGATCTCAACATTCTGCGTTCATAGATTTCAATCTCCTTATCTTTTTTCGAATTTAACGATTGACGACTATACGTTGAGTATTCAGCTCGAAAGTTGTTAATTTTTTATTCGTTTTGCAAGGTATTTGGTTTTGTATTTTCTCTTGTTGAACTTTTGTCATAATGTTAAGAACTACCGTAAGGAAATGCTGTGAATTGCTCGTTCTGTTTACCGGTTATAGCTCTAGAGTCTCGTCTTTTCAAGAAATCCCACCCTGATCTATCGAATCCGCTGCCTTCTCATTTCTAGGAGCCTAAAAACAACCCACCCTCACAGTTCCTCTCCTCTTTTCTCTCTCTGGTCTTCTAGTAACCGGATTTGGATCCTGACATGGCATCTTTGGACATCCCCACTAACTTGACGCAGCGCTCGTGAATAAGCCGGTGCCCTGCGCTTAGCCTTTAAGTAGCGCTTTAGAAATTTAGAAGTTACGATTACGTCTAGAAAGCATAATGTCCAAGAAGGAAGCGATTTTAGTGTAGGCGATATTAAAGAAACAGCTTTCCCAAGGTTGCAACTTGAAGTTTCTCATATTGGTAGCACAGCGTCTTCTTCGGCAAGTTCAGCCGTATTACATTACTTGATCGAACGCGTAGATCTCATCTCAAGCGCTCAGCAAGACATTTTGTCCGATAGTAGGCCTAATTTAATTTATGGTAAGACTGTCGAACAAATGCATTAAATAATTGAAATAATTGCTTTACAATTAGTAATAAAATTTATACGCATTTTCATATTTACGTTCACTCATTTCCCTTCACTCGTTTCGGTCAGCGCGTCACATCGTTCGATAAACGTCAAACATTTTCGATAATTTCCTGTACATTAGGGCAAATTTACAACTATCAGTGTCTCGTACACCGTCATATAAATTAAAAGCATTTCTGTTAAATTATAATATTGAATTATCTCGCGTTGATATCAGTCAATTTTATCCTGCCAGCCACTTATCGCTCGCGTGTTCCCAAACAAAAGCCGCACCGCCGCCATTTTATCGGACGAGAAAGAAGCGGAAGTTAAATATTGTTGCAGATAACCTACGAGGTAGAAAAGACAGCAGCAAAATAATTGCTGTCCTCGTAAACAACTGCGTTTTAGCCTACGGATTAGGAATGCCTTTTATTCTCGGTCGACACCAGAACAGAAGGGAGTTTAAATAATTACATGCAAAGCGCAATTACAAGTCGGAAATTGAAGGTGTTATCAGATGATTAATTTAGCTTAATGTGACATGTCACTATAAATTCAACATTTATTTATAAAATACAAATAATGTTTTCTGATCCATTTAATTCATGACTTAATTTGCGTAATTAGTTTAGTTTTAAAAATTTATAGCAATTCTTGCAAGTAGCCTACTTTGTATTCAAATCATTGCCTTTTGTTACATATTGACACATACGGTTACACTACAACTATCTAATATAATCTAAGAACTTCTATAGCGCCACTGCAATATTGCTTAATGCGTCAGTCGATAGTTGCTACTAAGCAAAATTGCTGTGCAAGTCAAATTCCAGGCGAAATCTGGCAGACTTTACAGATCTAATGTTTGCCGGAAGAAAGTTCCAGAGTCTGGGGTGAGCGGCAGAAAAGACATGCAAGCAGAGAAAGAGTTGTCTTTGTCTAATAGGTAGAGTCTGATTCGATTCCAGGTCAAAATCTAAGGATCAGGCAGGTAGACAGTCAGACGGCTGTAGTGGATGGTGGCTGGAAATTAAATAGATAAGGGGAAGAGGAGGAATTAGGATATGATTTGTAGAACAGGAATGTTTTCAGTTTTGAGTGAATGACCTGCACAGAGGTTGCAAGGATTGAAATGTACACACATGCACACATACACACATACAATTATACATATATACATACAAGTCATACATGCATACATACATACATGCATACATACATGCATACGTACAAATATATGCATAAATACATAAATACCTACCTACATACATACATACAGTACATACATATATACATACATGCATTCATACGTACATACAAACTTGCGTACGTACATACATAGACAACACAAACTTGCGTACGTACATACATAGACAACTCTGTAGCACACAACGTCACCTATTGAACTCTCTTGAAACACACTGCGCCACATAGAAAATGCACCAGAGCTCAGAGCGCCACCTGGGGAACTGTCTTGAACACTTACATACCAATCGCCATCTAGTGAATCGTATCGTAAACTGAATTTCTATTGAAATGTGGAGTTAATGATTGCGGTTACAGTTCACTAAGTGCAGTGAATGATATGGATCGGAGAGAGAACTTAAGGTGAGTCCATGGTGACTGGGCAAGAGTGAGGTACGTGGATGATTGGGTGAAGCAGGGTGATTGGATGATGAAAGGTTTAAGAGGATGAGTGGTTTGGGAGTAAGAAACAGGCGCTATCGTCGTCGTCGTAATAATCATCATCATCATCACCACCACCACAACTACCACCACGATCATCATCATTATCATCATCATCATCACCATCGTCATCATCATCATCATCATCATCATCATACACTAGCCATATAGCGGCGATGGTTCCAAATCAACGATCTCAATTTTTTCAGTCTTTTAAACAATCTAGTGCTGTTCTCATGTTTATCCAAATCTATGTTTTCGTTTCAATTGTATCTCCAGTGTTAAAAGCGCTATATAAATGCTCACATATATGCAGGTGTTGGTTGACGAAAACGGAGGCTGTAGTTGAATATCAAGTAGGCTTTGGCCTAAAAACAAGTAAAGGCCTAAGTCAAACGAAACTTTTAGAAATGTTGACAATTTGAGCCGAATGTAATGCAACGATTTATCTGACATCAATCTAACGAAAATCTAAAACTATCAGCCAAAGCTGTCCAAAAAGAAATCTTATGGAGTATCCTGCAAGAGTCAGTCTTAGCTAAACCCCCTTCTTTGTCCAAAAAGCTACGCAGCCGACTGGGGTAACCCATCTAATTAATAATGTTTACTCACACTGACAAGTTACCTCATAGTGGTTACCCCATTAATATCTATTATTGTTATTTCAAGAGGACCGTTGTTACCCAGTTATTATTATTATTTATTATTATTATTATTATCATTATCATCATTATTATTATTATTTCTGCATTAATTAAGCGCCACTATCTAGTGACTAAGCATCAATCGATGGCGCTGAGCAGCTGTGAGTGAAGGACTTGCTCAAGGTCCTACACAGTAACCGTCCCCAAGGAAGGCTCGAACCCGTACTCTCCGCGTTACAAGCCAAGCACTCTATCCAATCAGCTACCCGCCCCACACAAATTACACAGAAGATCGTGGTTACCCCAAATGACAGAAACGACCATGGTTACTCTAAATGACAGAAAGTACCATGGTTACCCCAAATGGCAGAAAAAACCATGGTTACCCAAAGTGACAGAAAGAACTATGGTTACCCAAAATGACAGAAAGTACCATGGTTACCCCAACTGGCAGAAAAAACCATGGTTACACAGTGACAGAAAGAACTATGGTTACCCAAAATGACATAAAGTACCATGGTTACCCAAAATGACAGAAAGGACCATGGTTACCAAGTCCAACAAAAGAACCACGATTGCCTTAACTACCAGAATTCACGGTCACCTCAACTAGTAAAGGATCGTATTTAGCCCAACCATGCCTAAACCCAATCGTAGCCCGTGCTAACCCCAATCGATGGCTAGCTGATCTGGTCGACGCACTGGCCCCCATAAGACCTCTTGCCCGCCTCCCCAACACCCTTGTCCTCTTCCACCTCACAGAACGGGTACCGGATGCAGCAGTCGCGCTCCGATGTGCACGGACTGCCGTACCAACAGTCGACGCAGACCTTGGCGGATCTGTCACAGAGGTTGTACCAGAGGCAGCAGTCCTTGTCCGACAGACACGGCTCCCGGTAGCACATCCGATCAGGCAGACGCTTCCAGAGAAATCGACTGAAGACAGAACAAGGCATCGATTCAAAAGAAGGAAGAGGAGGAGGAGGAAGAAGAGATGATGATGATGGTGGTGGTGGTGATGATGATGATGATGGTGGTGATGGTTGGTGGTGGTGATTATGATAATGATGAAAATAAAGGAGAAAGAAGAGGAGGAAGAGGATAAAGAAAATGGAGGAGAATAAGAAGAAAAAAGAGGATGAACAAGAGGAAGAAAAAGGAGAAGAAAAAGAGAAGAAAAGGAAAAAGAAAAATGAGAAAACTGAAGAAGGTTATAAAGAAAAAATAAGAAGAAGGACGAGAAATTATGATGATGATGATGACGATGACGACGACGATGATGATGATGAAAAGTGAGAGCAGTTCTTTGGCTAACTCCAAGAGTCAGCCATGAGAATGAAATGCTAACGACTTCATTTTCTTTGCCTCGGCATATGAAAGCGGTGACCAATCCTCTCCCTCAGTCTCCCTCACCGCTTCCTCATCCTGTCCCTCAATCTCCCTCACCGCTTCATCATCCCACCAACACTGAGCTAGCTAGGGAAAGCAAATGGAGCAGAAATCTCGAAACATCGTCCGGTCTTGGCGTGGACTTCATCCCCTCTCAGGCCAGAACACTAAACCCTAGACAATCGCAAATCTATGCGTGTAAGTGTGGCGCAAGTAAACGTAAATCTACACGGTTTACTATAGCAAACGGTATGGCCTCGACCCTACTCATTTTTCAGTGAATTTATCGGGTGAGATCCTTCACCACCGCTGCCCGTTTGAAAGGGCGCCACACCATTTAAGGCCCAGTATAAGGACCGTGCTAGACCGAGATTCAAATCTCTTAAATAAGCCACTACTTGGACGCGAACCAGCATCCTCACGTTCAGCGGTACCTTGACGCACGCGTGTAGCTAATCAGGCAGTTGAACAGAAGCTTCTGACAATCTTTGATCGTTCTGCATTGATCTCCCTTTGCCTCAAATGTGACATATTTACCTCTTCTTCCGGAAAACAGCGATCAACAGTGACACGTATTGTCCAAACCCCGAAATAAAACAGTCTTGGAAAGCGGACCATAGAATACGGAACTAATTGGAATCTGTCGCTCTTGATTTCCTGAGGTGCAGCAAAGCCCCACGGTGAAGCAATAGAAACATATGCCAATGCTTTCACGAATACCACCGAGTTGAACCCATGCCAGCACGGTTGCCATGACAGCGCGTCAGAACACCAACAACAGAAACTGTCGGAAATGTCTCCTGCTGTGCATCTATTTCGCATTTACAGCAGATTATCAATTCAATAATTCAGGTGATTGTGTTTCGACGAAGCCGGATAATTACTCGCAGACTTTACCACGATGCCTGTTCGACAGTTAGGTGTACTTTTCAAATTCAAATCTAAGACATATCTAACCGCCATGCACAGTGGAAGCTGCGGTATTTAATCTAAATGATCTAACACTATATTGTGAAATATCAAATTTATCTGACAGTTCGTGTTGAAGCAATTGTCTGCATATTGCAGATTAAATTTAGTACTATTCCTATTACTTGTTTCTAACGCAAATAAAGTGCAGAGGGGATCAAAAGTTCTTATCGTAATATATTTTCGGTAGTGTTCTTCGCCTTGAAGTAGACTGTTCCTTCCATTCGTGAATTTTACCAAAATGTACATAAATTTACATTAATTTACATAAATTTACATAAATTTACATAAATTTACATTAATTTACACTTATGACTAATACAATATCGTTTATGATACGAAGAAACTGAAGTTATAAGGTTATGATAGTTTTGCCCAAACGTGTACTACTACTACTACTACTACTACTACCACTACCACTACTGCTGCTGCTGCTGCTACTACTACTACTACTACTACCACCACCACCACCACTACTACTACTAATAATAATAATAATGAGGCGATTTATATAGCACCATACACAGCGGTATTATGACATGATATCGATGCTCACGAATAGATCTGGTAAGACAACAGGTAAGATTCACAAAAGAAACTCAAGAGCTGTTTCATTTCAGTCTGCAAGTGTCTTAGCAAACACCGGTCTAAGCGGATCAACTTCTCAGACACATGGATAAACAGTAAGTAAGTATTAAGCTTTTAGTTGTGCAAGCTCAACGATGTGACAAGCGCATGCACAACTTATGTTTCCAGCAACCGTGGTGCGCATGCAGCTCTTAGAAACCAACGCAGCTGAAGACAGGTGGCGCCAGTATAGGGTGTCCACCCCTCCTCCGAGTTAACGAAGTCTACATGCTGTCCAGAAAAAAAGAATCCTTCCACAAAGCGAATAACTTGAATAAAAACGATTCATGAAATTAAGCTTAAACTAAAAACTTTCTTTCCTTACATATTTACTCTTAATAATCTGTATAATTTATAAACGGTCTCTTTAAAATGACATCATGTTATTTCGTAGGCCTAACTGGCTTAGAGTGAAAGCAGATTGAATTTATATTAAATTTACTTATTTCAGAGATTTAAATCTCGGGCTAGTACGGTCCGTACACGGGGACCTTAAATGGCGTGGCGCCCATTCAAACGGCAGCGGTGGTGAAGGATCTCAACCAATAAATTCATTGCAAAATGAGCAGGGTTGAGGCCACCCGATCGTTATATAAAACCTATACATTTACATTTACTTCAAAATAAGAATCATTGTACAAAACGTTTGCTTATAGAATTTCCTGAAGGAGGATGGACACAATGCGGTCTTAAACTTCCGCGAAAGCTTGACAGAATCGGATCTCTCAAACCGATTAATATTTTTTAAGATTATACTTCGTTTACTGTAATTTATAATGTGTTTCTTTTTTCTGAACACCGTGTACATATTATAATAATATATTCAGCCCACGTGATGTGATCACGTGCAAAGCACTGCTGAAACCTTTCAGTGACGATTAATTAGAGTGGCACCGATTACTGAGGAAAGTAATCAGTGGCTACAAAGGATTTGATCTTCCGGAGCTCACTGGCAACGGCCGACTAAGACAGCAGCGATCACTCTCTTAACCCGAACGACACACAATGTAGGAACGGAGAGCAGTTGGGAGGAAAGGAGAGCGAAGAGGATTTTGAAAGGAGAGCAGTGGCAAGAAGAGGAGAGCGAGGAGGAGGAGGAGGATAGGAGGAGGAGGAGGAGGAGGAGGAAAGGAGAACAGTGAGAAGGAGAGGAGAGGCAGGTGGAGGAGGAGGAGGAGGAAAGAAGAGCAGTGAGAAGGAGGGGAGAGGCAGTTGGAGGAGGAGGAAAGGAGAGCAGTGAGAGGAGGGGAGAGGCAGGTGAAGGAGGAGGAAAGTAGAGCGGTGAGAAGGAGAGGAGAGGCAGGTGGAGGAGGAGGAGGAGGAAAGGAGAGCGGTGAGCAGGAGAGGAGAGGCAGGTGGAGGAGGAGGACAGGAGAGTGGTGAGAAGGAGAGGAGAGGCAGGTGGAGGAGGAGGAAAGGAGAGCGGTGAGAAGGAGAGGAGAGGCAGGTGGAGAAGGAGGAAAGGAGAGCGGTGAGAAGGAGACGAGAGGCAGGTGGAGGAGGAGGAAAGGAGAGCAGTGGGAAGGAGAGGAGAGGGAGGAAGAGGAGAGTGAAGGAGAGTAGTGGGTAGGAGAGGAGAGCGAAGAGGATGGGGAAAGGAGAGCTGTGGGAGAAGAGAAATGAGGGAGGAGGAAGAAAGAACAGTATGGAAGAGGGAACAGAGAGGAGGAAGAAAGGAAATTAGATCAAATGAAGGCAGAGGTGAAGCAAGAATCGTAATCGTAATCCTAATTCCGAGATTTCTACAGAGCCGAACGAAAGCCGCGACGCGGGGACCAGTTTATTCACAGGCGCTCAGTCAAAACAAAATCTATAGGCAAAAGGGTTCGGTTCCAGGTCAAGATCCAAATGTCAGACGGAGAGACAGCGTGGCAGCTACGGGGGGTGATGTTTGGGGTTGGAGAGGCGAGAGAGATAATAGGAAGAAGGGGTCAGGGTAGGATCTGTGAAAGAGGAATGCTTTGAGTTTTAAGTGAAAGGCCGAAGCAGAAATTGCAAGCGG